>MAVT02000811.1:0-20800 GCA_001702395.2 Diaporthe helianthi
CCCTACCCCCTACCCCCAAGCCCCTCCTGTCCCTTGTCTGTCGTCGCTTTGCTACGTCAGGTTAGGTAGAACTACGAATGTGTCCTAATGTCCGCTACAGGGTCTCGTGACGGGGACACAAAAGCTCCAACGGAGAGCGATCCGGGAGAGGTACGCAAAGGAGATCAAGGAGGCCTTCAAGGGGTCATAGATAATGCCTTTTCTTTCGCTATACGACCACCTTCGCTCTTGAACTCACGAGGGGAGAAAAGTCGGTCTGTGGATTTGGTTTGTTCCTGGCGTTGTTTCACTCGTTGGCGTGGCGTTTAGGTTGTGCTGAGTTTCCATAACTTCGTGTTACCCAACCACACCGTTCTCCTGCGAAAGACCACTTCAGCTTGTATACTGTAATCTCCTTTCTCTGTATCATTACACCTGGTGCCAGTAAAGGCACCCAGACAGGCTCGACTGGGAATTGGTTTGGACAATGCAGATGGACGTTCAGCTTGCATCATGTTCTTTATACAATATCATTACATTTCTCACTTGCCCAAAATAAACAGTAGGGGGGCGGGGGTTATTATCTCTTGTCATGATATCGGATGAAACTGGGCCGTAAACAAGCTCAATTTACTTCTCCCTACAGTCGGCTCAACACCAAGATACCGCAGCCCGTCTGCCGGCTGGAAGGATCCCAAGGAGAGGATCATCAGATGACATTTCAACATAGGCCTGCACTCTGGGACGAATTATGCTATCAAGGGCAGGTGAGCAAGCAAGATACCAATAAATCAAAAGATGATAACAGGCTAGATTAAAAGATGAACATGAAGGCGTCAAGAAAAGTCAGGTATCCGGGAACGAGGGGGTATGCTACTCCAAAAAAAAGAGAAAAAAAAAAGAAACGGGCTGTGTCTATACAGAAATCCATATACTACTACGTACACCCCTTCCCTTCTTATCCGCTATCCTCGCTCGCTATACCAACTCGGCATCCTTGCGCTGGTAAAAGACCATGAACGCCTGCATGCCCGAACCCCAGTGCCTGTCCTGCTTGTAGAGGAACTGGCTGCCCTTGTCGCTCCTCGAGGATCCCACCGTCACATCAAGGATGCGAGAGTCGTCGGCCACGTGCCACTTGCTGTTGCCGTCCGGGCCGTGCGGCTCGTCGCGGATGATGCTGACGTAGTGGCCGCTGTTGAGCTCGCCGCCGTGCTGCACGACGGCGTAGGCCTCGTACTTGAAGGGCCGGTTGAAGTGGTGGTCGTCCGTCGGGATGGTCGAGACGGGCGACCTCATGCCTGCCATCTGGTGGTGGTGGCCGTTGGCCAGGAGGGGCGACGTCTGCTGGGAGCCCTGGATCGTGTACGGCGTCAGGTCCAGCTCCCGTATCGGAAAGTCGACGGGCGTGGTGATCTTGGAGAACCGGGCGCCGTCGCCGTGCTTCTCGAACCGCGTGAAGCACACGCACAGGAGGTCGGGGAGGCGCGCAAGCCTGGATCCTTTCCTGCAGCGGCCCTTAACCGCGCAGTTGTCACATGTGTAATCTTCGAGAAGCTCATCTGTGTAGTCCTTGCGCAGCAGGTCCTCCATCAGGACTGGGCCTGTTTGTTGAGGCAGGCTGAGAAACTGCATGTCCTTGTTTGAGTACTTCGTCACCACGTGGCCACATTGATCGCAAGACACGATGACGACCTCGGTTATGCGCCAGTACTTGTCTATAATCGAGTCACTAACTCGGCTGTGGAGATCCCAGTACTGAATGGCCAGGTCCGTGAGAGATTTGGTTTTTGAAGGCTGCGGTTGAGGTACTTCCGACGGGCGATTGCGGAATCGATTCGTCTCATCGTCTAGTTCCGCAAACACGTAGAGCAAGAATTCCATAGCATCTTGTTGCCTGTTGGTGCCCAGAACAAGGTTGTCGGGAACTCGCTGGCCCTGAGAGTTCCTGGAAGACTTCTGTCGCAAGTATTCCATCAAGGTCTTTGCATGCATCTGGGGCAGCTTGCCATGCCCCATCCAGTGGAACAAATTCGCTAGAATCTTGGTCAGAAGCTGCGGAGGCTGAATGTTCTCATCGCTCTTCATGGGGGCCTTGTAGAGCTGAGCCCATTCCCCGCTGATGAGCTCCCCCCCGAAGCCACCCGAGGCGAACCAGGCCTGGAGGGTGCTGTTGGCGTAACACCATGCGCCTGTTGGATTCTCTAGTCCCAGGGCTCGTCTTCTATTTGCCGCATCTGACCTTTTCTTGAGCTTGTTAGGCGCTCCATGATCGTCCTCCGTGTCTTGTAGTCCGCCGTAGGGCTTTCGCGGCACGGTGGGTGGCGGGCGGGTCGGCTCAACTGGAAGCAAGTCTCCAAAATGGTCTGACTGTGGACTCAGATGAGGCGGTGGAGAGCGTATGGGTCCAGGTGAGGACCGGCCATCTAATCTGTCGCCAACAGTCGGCGATCCCGAAGAAGGCGATGTCATGGATTCTTTGAGGGGCGGGAAGCGGGTCATGAAGTCGCTTAGGGTCCTCACAGGCTGGAACTCGTCTCCGCCACCATTCTCTGCCTCGTCGTTTCTCAGCTGTGTTAGTTTCTCCTCCCAGCGTCGTGCCTCCTCTATGCTCTGGATTGGTTTCGAAGGTGACCTAACCCTATGCCAGTCATATGCAGACGGCCGTTTCTTGTGACTCGACTTTGACGATTTCTGGAGAGCACTGCCACCCATAGCATCCTGCCATGCTTCCAACCCCCCCTTCAGCAGCTTGGGGTGTTTTGAGGCCGGGTCTCCATCCGGATAATCGAAGTCTGTCAACAACCTGAAAAGTGTAGCCGGCGCGTTGGTTTTGCCCGAACTGAGGTGCTCCGAATCATGGTCGTAGAAAACAACCATGTCAAACTCATGGCGTCTCTCAAAATGCCACTTCTCCATGTGCGGCCCGAGTTCCATAGCATCCTCGACGTCAGCCGCCTCGATCCGGTCTCTCTGCAAGATATCTGGTTCAATGCAGATGGTGGCCGAAGAGAGGATGTGGCCATCCTCAAATTCCGGGCGGGTGCGCACGTCGATGACCAATATTCGGAAATCTTTAGAACCAATTCGCTGATACTTCACAAATTCCTCAACAGTGATGATGTCGCCTTCGGGAAGCGGAGTCCGCCGTTTCTCGTTCGCTGGTGTTGACGTTGGGCCTGTGGAAGTGATCGATCCGAAATAGTCGTTGGTCTGGGTCGGGGGCGATTTCGCTGCAGAAGAAAGCGAAGAGTTCTGCCTGCTGAACCCACGAGGGGTGCTTGACGGTAGCGCCGCAGCTTCATTGGAGAGGTTGCTTCGGGCAGGGCTATATATGGCATCCGGAAGCTTTGGCAGTATCGGGCCCGCACCATCCATTGACAAAGGAGGCTTTTTTGGCATCTCCCTAGGACCTGCGGGTTTCTCTATGGGAATTGGAACTGGAGGAGGTTGTGTCTTTATGCGTGGGTCTTGAACGGGGCCTCGTAGATTGGCAAACCTCCATGACAGATCGTCGCCCTTTCCACCTGTGCCTGGCTTCTGTATGGTCTTCCCAGAGAGGTTTGGCGGCTTGGGCTGCACAGGTGGCTTGGGCTTCGCAGGTGAGGAAGTCTTTCTTATTGGGGAGGTAGTCACAGTCGGATTCTTCGGCTGGTGCTTGGGTGTATGGGGCCTGCCATTGTGGACACTCGTCTGAGTGGCCCTCTGAACCCCCGTCCTCGCATTGTCGGCCTTGATAGTCTGCTTGATGCTCTCGTAATTATCTGCGCAGGCTTGCAGGTCCTTTGTGAGTTTATTGTAGCGCTCCCCGAGGTGCTTCCGGTCTACTTGGATTAATGTGTAGTCTCTGTGGCTGGGTATAATAGTGACGGCTACCATGTAAGCCTTGATGTACTCCCTGAGGGCTATGTCTATCTGGCCGATGTCTGCCTGGAACTTTGCGTACTTAACGCCATTCTCTGCGATTCCGAGGAGGTGGCCGAGGGGTTGCGAGGTGTTGCCCTCGGGGGTGACCTGTAGGATGTCGTCGATGTGTGGGTAGGGGCGGCCCGGTTCCTTGCGGCCTCCTACATGGCCACTGAAGCGGTGAGAAGCAACAGTAGGCCCTGAGTCCGAGGTCATGCTGCGCGAAACATCGGTGGCATAGATTCGAATGCTGGGAAGAGGCTGGGACGAAGGCTGGTCGAGACAGGAAGGCGGGCCGGGAGGAGGGGTAATGGCGAGGAGGAGGGGATGGTATACGCCGCGTAGGCCGCCGACAGCGAGAGTGGAGCGAATGGGCCAGCTGGCTGGCCGGTCGGTCGGGTATCAAGAAGCCGATATCAACCAGGCTGTAAGGGTGGAGACAAAGAGACAGCTGGGGAGAGTTCGACGGTCGACGGCAGGCCGGAAGGAAAGAAGCGAGAAACAGGAGGAGGAGGGAGGAACGGCGACGGTCGAGTTCGAGGACGGTAGAGTAAGTATGCCGCTTGAATGCTGCTAAGACATCAAAGAACAGTGCCGAGTCGAATCGAAAGCGGGTGTCGAGGCAGAGTTGGTTGACGCAGGCGGCTGGAATGCGTGGCGTCCTTTGTCGTGGTCGTAGTCGCGGTCGTGGTCGTGGGCGAGTGCAGGTTTGGTGTTGAGCATGACCGACGGGGGAGGCATATGACCTCACTGGGCAAAAATGCCAGCGGGTGTCTGTCTGGCAGGGACAATCTCCAGGTGGCATATGAAGAGTGGTGCCCGATCCGAGTCGCTCAAGTTCAGCAGCCACGAGGTGAGGTACCTCTAGCGCAGGCGGTACCTCTTTGGTCGGTGTCAGTCTGGTTGGTCCTCCGTACGGACACATAACTTGACATGAGTCTGCAAGTCTTCCTGATTTTTGCATTACATTCAAATTTTACTTAATTTCTCAGTGCCAGTCATAAGACATCATCGACCGCTGGGCCCTTTACTCCCACTTCCATTATGGTTCTATACGCTTGCATGACCGGGGCCGCCCGTTGCAGTCGGTGTTTGGAGAAGTAGCTCGTCTCCAGGAAGTACATACCTAGGTACATGTTACCGTAACGCTAGTGGGAGCTCCAGGGACCATCCCACGGCGCCTCGGGCCCCAGAGCATCTGCACAGCGGGTGATGAATACCTGGTAAGCCAGTCTTCGCTCCTTGGGCACTTAGCCTTATTACCTGCTGCCCATTGCCCATTTGCCCATGTGTACCTGGTACTGTGCCCAGGCACCTGAATTACTCATCCCTGTCACCGACGTAAGCTCCTCTGCGCCGCCCGCGCCTCTCATCCATCCAGGCAGGCAAGCAATCGGCTGTAACCACCTACCAACGGAGCTTCGGCGGCCAGACGGGTGCAGCGCTGCGACACAACTTCAAGTCAACGACGTATCGCCGCCTCCCACTCGCTTCCAAGTTGCGAACCTCCATCCATCCGCCTTCAAACCCCTCCATCCTGGCAGGCACAGATCCTCACACTGGCCTGCGCGTCGAATCGAACAATAGCTATCCGACCCTGCTGCGACTCCGATCCGACGTCCATCCCTTCCTCCCTTCCCACCGCGGGCGAAAACGAACCAGCCATACCACAACGAAACCACACAAGGCAGACCTCCGCACCATAGGCCATCATGATGGGATGGTGGGGCTCCTCCTCGGCATCGTCCGCACTGGACGAACAGGTCAATAAGGCCACCAGCAGCAGCCTGTATGCACAACGCCCCGGAGCTCTACTTCGAGCGTGCGGCTCCCCGACACGGCGGGTGGCAGCTACTAACGAGATGCCATGTTCCACAGGGAAGACATAGCTCTGAATCTCGAGATATCCGACGTCATTAGGTCCAAGACCGTTCCACCAAAGGAAGCCATGCGCTCCCTCAAGAAGCGTATCGGCGACAAGAACCCAAACACACAGTTGAGCGCCTTGAACGTATGTCGACCAAGCAGAGCCATCTTCTCCCGCATACTGCGACATGCCTCGGTGTGCTTGGGGTACTCGCGCGATTTTCCGTAATGCTGACCTGGTCTGCAGCTCACGGACACCTGCGTCAAGAATGGCGGCCAACATTTCCTTGCCGAAATCGCCTCCAAGGAATTCATGGACAATCTTGTCTCGCTGCTCAAAGCCATCGGCCCAGCTTCTGTCAACCACGATGTTCGCACCAAGATTCTCGAGCTGATCCAACAATGGGCCGTTGCGACCGAGGGACGATACGAGTTGAGCTATATTGGCGAAGTGTACAGGACATTGCAAAGAGAGGGCTTCCAATTCCCACCGAAAGTGTCTGTGTCTAGCAGCATGATCGACAGTAGTGCGGTACGTTTTTACGGTTTCTCGCCGTGCCGTTCCTGCTTGCTAACTAGGTGTGAACCAGCCACCCGAGTGGGTCGACTCAGATGTGTGTATGCGATGTCGAACAGCCTTTACCTTCACCAACCGAAAGCACCACTGCCGCAACTGCGGAAACGTCTTCGACCAGCAATGCTCGACCAAGACGCTGCCCCTGCCTCACCTGGGAATATTGCAACCAGTCCGGGTCGATGATGGGTGTTACGCGAAGCTGACGGACAGATCTGGTGGCAGGGGCGGCGGGTATGGCCCGCAGCAGTCACCGTCAAACGCTTCCTTCAAGCGCCACTCAGTCTCTATGCAACCTCGGAATGCAAGGGTAGACGACGGCTTCGATGAAGACCTGAAAAAAGCACTGGCCATGAGCTTGGAGGAGGTCCAAAGCCACCAGAAAGGCAGAGACTATGTTGCCCCGGTCAACAATATCCACCACTCGCCTGCGAAGGTGAATGGCGATGCTGCGAACAAGGCAGCCGAAGAAGAGGACGCTGACTTGAAGGCGGCCATTGCAGCCTCTCTGGCGGACATGGAGGAGCAAAAGAAACAGCACGCCGCTGCTTTGAAAGAGCAAACGTCCAGCGCGAGCACCGCACCGTCCAGCACATTCGCGCTGCCCAAGAATGATTACGAGCTATCCCCGGTGGAAGCCGAGAATATCAACCTCTTCTCAACCCTGGTCGATCGACTACAGACGCAGCCCCCGGGGACGATCCTGCGAGAGCCGCAGATCCAGGAACTCTACGATAGTATTGGAACACTTCGTCCGAAGTTAGCGCGGACCTATGGCGAGACAATGAGCAAGCACGGTGGGTTTATAATTTGGAGACTTGGGTGTGCTATAGTAGTTGCTGACATGAGGCCAGACACCCTGCTTGACCTACATGCCAAGCTCCAGACGGCAGTGCGCTACTACGACAGGATGCTGGAGGACCGGCTTTCGAAAGCATTCAACCACCAGAATCATCTAGGAGGATACAACCTGCCACAGCATCGTCAATCATCCGGTCCTTATCCGAACCTCCAGACCAGCGTCCCCACCAATCTTGCGGGTCATGCAGAAAACTTCTACACAGGCGAACCTCAGCAGGACTATAACAGATCGGCCGCCCAGCCGTCATATCCGTATCCTACCCAACCTACTCCCCAACCCCAGTATGCCAACTACGATCAACGTGCTTCAATGTCGGGTCCTCCTCAGCACCAATACCCCCAACAGCAGCAACCCCCAAGACAGGACAGCTGGAGGGCATCTGCACCACCAAACCAGTATGCACCGCAGTCGAATTATCCACCCAGCGAGACTGCTACCCCTCAAATGAGCCACCTTTCTCTGCCCCAGCAGCAGCCCAACGCTCCCGAGTCGGTTGGCACGACCCCGACAAGTGACCCGAATGCTTCCTTTTACTTCCAACCGCCAGGCCAAAACCCGACTGCGTCGCCCAGTGCTCCGCCTGAAGCTGCGCCATCCCCATACCCGAACCTGCAGCAGCCGTTGCAACAGTATTCCCAACAGGGTCAGAATGGACCCGAGACGCCAACGCCAACCGCCCACGCGCAGCCAACTCATCAGCAACCCCCTCAGCAACAGGCTCCACCCTCTCAGCAACACCAGCAGCAGCCACAGGCGCCGTATTGGCAGCACCCGGCTGCGCAACACGTCCAGATGCCAACACATCCTTCCGCACCCTGGCAGCAAGCTCCTCCACAGCAGCAGCAACAACAGTATGGCGGATACCAACAGGAGGCCTTCCCCTCGGCTCCACAGCACGCAATTGCGCCGCCAAAGCCTGTAGTGGAGGAGGCTTTGATCGAGCTATGATGGACTACGGCATGGATCACGTGGTAGTTGAGATGCGGCATTGTCAGATGACTGTATTTGGTGTTTAGCCAAGAGTTATGTCACAGACAGGAGCTCCATTTCATCGGTGCTTATCCACCTGTAGCGCGCAGAGGTATTTCGGAGCCGCGGAATGCTTCACGTAAGTGGGAACGAAGCCCACGAGAACGAGATAGCAAATGAGACTGGACGACGTCGTGAGACGAATTCCGAATTCTGGTGTCTGGCGCATAATCCTTGATTTCTCCGTGACTTGGGCTAATTGTAATGGAACCACACCTGCCATCGGATTGATGGCACCCTATTATGATGAGGTGCCTTGTTCTGTGGTCTTTAATGAATATTGCCAATTCAGATGGGTATTATATGAGAATTGGAACAAGTCATGGACCATTCTCGCATGACATCTATTTAAGCAATGGCATCAAGACTGGGCAGTGCCACCATCTTGCAGGCAAGTCTGTCCCATTAATACTCAAAGCTCTCATATGTCACCTCCTCACCTTCCAACCAACGTATTAGCTCCTTCAACAATCCAGGCCCAGCGCAGCAATAATACTTTCTCTCACAACGCTCCTCGCTGCATTGGAAGACATCATCCCGCGTCAGCCTGCCCACCGTGACCACAGCCCCAAGGGCCTCAACCTTGGAGACATCCTCAGCAGCCGTGGACGCATCACCGCTCACAAACACCCGGCTCCGCTTCGCAAGGCCCTCGCAGCGCGTGAAAGAGTCGAGCGCCAGCGGCAGGTCGGCCACGCGCAGGCTCCACAGTACGGAGAACCTTACTTGCCCTTCAGAGGACGCGGCGGCGGCGGCGAGCAGCCCCGGCGCCTGCGCGAGGATGGGCGTGATCCCAACGCCGCCCGCGACGAAGACAACCTCCTTCTCCTTCTTCTTTCCGTCGCCCCCGCCAACTGCAACCCGGAACGCCTCGGACCCGCCAAAGCCCAGCACCGGCAGCTCCAGCGGGACGCGCAGGTTCTGCCGCCACAGCAGGCCGGTCGCGGGGCCGTGCCTCCGTGCCGTGATCTGGAGTTGCGTGCCGTCTGTGATTATCGCCACGCCGTCGCCGTCGCCGTCGCCTTGGCTGGGTTGCGCCGCTGGGGCGTTGGAGACGGTGAAGGTGCGGACAAAGTCGTCATTCAGGCTCGCCGGGTCGTCGTCGCGCATGTGCGACCAGCCCGTGTCCAGCTCGGGCGAAAAGTCGAGGGTGACGTGCTGCCCGGCCTTCCAGCTGTCCAGTTTCTTCCCCGGTGTCGTCTCGAGGCGGAAGGTGAACCGCGCCACTGTCGGTGTGATGATGTCCCTGCTGACGAGCGTGGCCGTCGCGGAGGGCTTTGTGTCAGCCAGCGCCGGGCCATCGTCCGTCTCGGCGGCGAGGCGCCGCACGGGCGGGTTATAAGGGCTGTAGTCCGTCGTGCCACCGCCGCCGCCCCCACGGAAGGGAAGGCCCTTGGCTACGTACCTCGCCGCCGTGACGTGGATCTTGACGGCGAGTTTGGTGTGCGGCAGGATCCTCGCCGCGTCAGCCCCGACGAGGATCTGTGTCTCGCCTGTGAGGTAGAGCACGTCGCCCGACTCGAAGTCCGGCACGCACACGCCTACGAGGGGCCGTACGTGCATGTTCCCTAGGGACTGATATAGCCGGTTGCCTGAGTACTCCGGATACACGAGGTCAACACCATCGTGGATGCTGTTGCGCATGACGCGCACGAAACCTGGCGGGCCGCCGCGGTGGTTTGTGTCCATCGTCCTGCCGTCGGCCGCGGCCGTCGAGAGGAAGAACAGGTCTGCCCTGCCCAGCAGCTCGATGGCCTTGTCCGGGAGAGGAAGGGCATCTGAAACCAGGCGCGGCTCCGGCACCACGGCGCGGATGTCCCGCCTGTTGAGGTACTTGGGACAGTTTCCCAGGCCTTCCTCGACGAGGACGACCACCTCGGCCCGCGCGACGCCGTCCTCCCCGCCCCCGAGCGGGCCGGGCTCCCTCACCACGCCGCCCTCGACCAGCCTCCCGCCGAGCTTGACCCGGTCCCGCGTCGCGAGGTCGATGCTCAGCCCGGAGACGGCCCTGCCGCCGCCAGACGCGAAGTCAGCCGGGTCCATCTGGTAGTACCTCTTGCTGCCCTCTCCACCACTGCCACCAAACAGCGCCAAGACCACCGGATCATTCTCGGCGTCCACGAGGCTCCCCGCCATGAGCAGGTCGTGCCCGATCGGCCGCGCGAACCCGGGCTGCCCGCCCCAGACGGTGGTCCACGGCCGGCCCTCGTCGTCCAGGGCGCCGAGGGCCAACAGTGGAGAGACCTGTACACGGTAGCCGTAGCTCGCGGGGAAGCCTGCTGCTGTCGGGTTCTCGCGGGTCGGGACGTGGACGAGCTTGTGCACGGCGAGCTCGCCGGCGTGCCAGGTCGGCTGTTGGAGGTGGAGTGTCATGTTGGTGTGCCCTTTTTTCTAGTTATTTGAATGCCCTTTCGGACGGTACCTCGCAGGATTCAACAACTCGGAAGCTGGGATTATAGGGTATCCCGCGTCCTTTCCCTGACATGTGTTGACTGAGGTTGAGCTGCTCCTCTTTTGTGAAGTTTACCCAGGGGCGTTTTCGACGCTGCCGTTTTTGAACAACGCCATACATTTGTCATTCTTTCAAACACCGCCACCAAATCCCGACTTACCTAGCGAGGCCGGGTGATACCTGCGTTAAATTTGCTGGGTCGAGCTCATCACAGCGAAGCGAGGCGTCTCACCGTCTTCATCCGTGACAAATCACAAGGGCGTGAAAATGGCAAGGCGCCGGCGGCCTGGGCTTCCCCTCGGTTGAGCATTTCTCCGCACGGCCTTGATTTAGCCCGTCTATTCTGGGACGGTGAGGGCTTTTTGGTGACTGCTGTGTCTGGAGAAGACCAGGGTAGCCTCAGTCAACACTGCAGACACCTGCCAGCGATGTGATGAAAAGCTGCGTAGCGAAGAGCTGTTAATAAGAGAAGTCCACTAGTGGCACCCGCCAGTTAGCGACAAGAATTCAAGTGCTTGAAGTTCTCAAGAGGAAGGCAGAGGCCGGATTGCTGCACCAATGAGCAACCACCTTTAGTGCATATCGTGCAATGCTACACTCCGTAGAGCCATCACAGGTCGGCCACTCAATTGCAGGCCTGCTCCGGTCCGGCCGATGCCGGCTCTCCGATCGGACCCACTGCGGCCGGTCCAGATGTCTGGACCCTGCGGGTCTGCAATCGGACGCATCGGGATGACCGCATTCGGTTCCAAGGCCATGGGTTCCGAATCGTACTTGTCTGTTTTGTCCAGATTGAGGAAGCCGGCTGGCTTTGTCAAGGTGACGTAGGCTCTATCATCCGCCGCGAATCGCTCCTCCCACCGGAAGCCCCAGGTCGACTGTCGACCTATGGCGGGCGGCCAGTCAAGGGCGGGATCATGAGGATTGGCTTATTGGCAGCATGACTCATCTCACTATGACGACCTTGGGAGGTTAGGAACTTCCACTTCCAACCCATCTGCACTCATAACGAGACCTCATCTCCGCAGGTCATATCCATCCGGAAGGGATTGAACTCACCAAACATATGTGATAAACAAACCAGACCAAAGAGTCAAAACACCACATCATTCAAACAAGTGTCCCAACGACTGACCTCACTCACCTCCACGACACAGCCCGAACAGACAGCAAAAGCCCAGCCCAAAATGACCATCACCGTCCACCTCGTCCGCCACGCGCAGGGCTTCCACAACCTCACAGCAATAAACCAGCAGATCCCAGACCCCTACCTGACGCCCACAGGCAAAGAACAATGCTTGGCCCTGCGCGCAAACTTCCCCCACCACGACCGCCTCACGCACCTGGTCGCCTCCCCGATGCGCCGCACCCTGCAGACGTGCGAGCAGTCGTTCCGCCCCGCCGTCGACGCCGGGCTGAAGGTCGTCGCCCAGCCGCTCGTGCAGGAGGTGTCCGCGCTGCCCTGCGACACGGGGTCCGAGCCCGAGGTGCTGGCGGCCGAGTTTGGCAGCTGGGCGGACCTGAGCGGGGTCCCCAAGGGGTGGAACGACAAGACCAGCGCTGGGTCGCCGTGGGCGCCGAGGGTGGAGGCGCTCGAGGAGAGGGCGAGGAAGACGAGGGTGTGGCTGAGGGACCTGGGCAGGCGGTGGAAGGCTGAGGGGCGTGGTGACAGCGCTGACATTGTTGTGACGACTCACGGGGGGTTTTTGCACTTCCTGACGCAGGACTGGGAGGGTTTGGACATCTCGAAAGGTACGTGTGAGCAGTGGCTTACGATCGCCCATCATGGTGGTGGCGGTGGTGGTAGTAGTCGTGCTTGGGGGCGCTTTGTCTGCCGGCCTTTGACTGACATTTTCATGAGTGACTCTAGGTACGGGATGGGGTAACACCGAGTACAGGAGCTACGAGTTTGACGAGCCAGAGGGCGACGACTCCGAGGCCAGCATCCACGAGACCAAGCCCAGCTGGCGGAGGAGGCGTGGTAGCGCCATTGGATTCACCGCCACCGAGCAGCAGCAACAACGCGCCGTCATTATCGATGCCTTCAAGCGTGAGTATGGGTATGACGACGGGACGGCAGCTGAGTAACCGAGACGGCGGTTCACATCTCGTCCAACAGCTGAGACAGGCGCCGAGTCGCCCACCTGCATTGGCGCTTCACCAATCGCGCTTCATCGGTCAATATAGTCTGCGCAGCATGAGCACTGATGCCAAGTTTGCATTCCTGGCATGCGTAGAAAATAGACAGGATTGCGATAGAAATAGATAAACGCGGCTTTCAACATGATCATCAACATCTGAACTCGAGCGGGGCAGCCAGGGCGCGATAAGGACGCAGGAGCCGCCTGTTGCTCTTCGCGGGCCATCATGTATGTCTTGGGCCGGCGCTTGTTTGCCGAGTCGGAGAGTTCTCAGGTCCAGCGGCCCTTTGAAGTTTGCTCTGTTTGTACCGCTGTCTTTATGCCTTGACCGCGTCTTGGATTTGTCGAGCTCTGTTTGCGGTAAATTTGGGCTGTGGCAATCCAATCGCTTATTCGGAACCGCCATCGCCGGACCGCAAGTCGAGAAAAGCATGCTCTGTTGATGCCCACTGCCCAGATGCCGCGTCCGAATTAGTAGGCTTTGACGATGGAACAGAAGCCCCTCATGCGCATCAACACGCGACCATTGATAGTTAGGTGCAGGAATACGTAAATTGCAGCAGCAGGCATGGCACGAATCAGTTCTCGTCGGCAAATGACAAGCTTCTGCCGACCGACTCGTGGCATGTGGGCAACCCACGGCGACAGCTGCACCGAGTTTCATTCCTCTGCAGAGGTCTAATTGCTCAATTTTGCTCCCGAAGGGGGTTGGCTCGGAACAGCATTTTCTCGCCGACTACATCGGTTGGGATGGTGTTGTTGTGGCCTGCATGTCAAGCTCGAGTCCGACGGTGCGCGCAAGCCTGGCACACCTCGGGCGATGGGGCACCCGAATGGTGTCACACACCCAGACAACCCGCCCCATGCGTTCGCAGCTCGGAAGAATACCTAGCCTGCTCCACCGTGGAGGCGCCAGGGTCTGTAATCTTTTTTTACACAGCGATGGAGCCGCGCGACAAGCTTAGCCTTGACACATTGACCAACATGACGGGATTGCCGTGTCCCGAGAACTTATGTGGCAATCGTGAACGTCGCGCAGATGAGCAAACGAAGTACGGAGTTTGTCTTGATCTGCATGCAGCCAGGCTAACTCGGTACGTTTCGCTCGCAGCGTGGCAGCGTGGCAGCGTGGCCAGCGGCCAAGGCAGTCCAATGACAGGGTGCCTGGGGAAGCGCGGGTGAAACGAACCGCCAACGGAGTACTGTTAACAACACGTGGACGGGGCGGGTGGATATAGAGAGGGCCTCCTTCGCTGCGGCCTGCAGAGAGCAGAGAGCAAACTGCTGCGTTGTAGTTGGCCGAGTGGCCGAGTGGATATAACACGCAGTACAACTCGTAGGCAAACAAATCTTGTGCTCATTGGTTAGGTACGGCCAGCTGGCCAAACAGAATGACGAAGTAGACGCCCTTGTCGCTGATCGGTGGATGTTTTGTTTCGATGGTTCAACGGCTCGACGACAACTGTCTGCCCCCCGACTGCCCTCTGTTGCCTATGTCAGCGCTTGATTGAGAGTGCGGAGTAATACCGAGCAGCTGGCAGCCCCATGCGAGCTCACGGTTGTCTCATCCAGACGGCCACCAGCCAAGGCAAACTCTGTGAGGCGACTTGAGAGGTAGAAAAGGCTGTCGATCGCAAATAAGAGGGGCAACCCGGGCGAAAGCCAAAGAAGGACTGGCACCACGGAAGAGAGCCAATCGCGAGTTCCACGGTTCGAAGGGGCTAAGGGATGGTACCGACAAGTTTGACACTAACAGCGCATGCAGGCTAGCGCATCCTCGAACAGAGGGTTCCTGCGTCAGGCAGGGGTCTTCTGACAGGCATTGGCCACCTACGGGACAATGCCACCCGCGGGCCCAGTCCTCAGCCCTGAGGTGTGCGGGTGTATTGATGATAGAGCTCCTGCCAACCGTGAAGCCGCGCTGATAGCACGTCCACTTGTTGGGATGCATTACAGTAACAGATTCAGCTTGAAGAAGGGACCTGCTGTATTACAGTCTACATGGCACTCGGGATGGGAGCACCCCTGCATTACACGCTCGCTGAACTTTCCCTCAAACAAACTCTCGCGGACGGCGTCCTCATGCTGATGAGCAGTGACCCCCGACAACCTTCTGCCGTCGACTTCGTCCCCCTTCTTGGTCCTCCCCACCCCCCGCTCTTGTACTACCATGAGAGAGGCAACCTCTGGGCACCCACACTCGTTCATCAATCCAGCGCACAATATCAACTATCGTCGCTCATTTCTTGCGCAGGTAGCATTATCCATCATCGCAATACGCATTGTCCACCAAATGTCCCATTTTCACTTACAACCTCGCCCGAATCTGATACCCAGCCTTGTCCACTACCGGGGACAGCGAAGACGATCAAACCTGAGGCAGTCTTCCACCACCCCATAAACCCAAGATCCATCACACTGGGAGGCGCATCGAACCGCAGTCCCGATAAACTCGACCTCTCTTTCTTTCTCCCTGCCGACGAGCACTTGCCACCCACCATCGGGCTGGTTCCTGGGTGTCTTTGATTCCTCATCCATGCCATCGCTCTCCATCTTCTCCGTCCTTTCTGTCTTCTCCCGCACGGCTGGCCCTGAACAGTGACGACCCCGGCAACTGACTACGTGGGATTGCCGAACCTCATTACGTCGATTGGCCCTAGAATAGCAGCCTTGGCAGTGTCAGTATGAGAGGGCCTCCATAGCATCAATCACTTCCGCCTGTCGTGTTGCATAATCGTCTGGTCTCGCCGAGCCCACACCGGATTGGACTGTCTCCTGTTCCTCCCTCTCCCAAGGGACTGATACGAACCCACTCCTGCAACCCTTCACTTCTGCCCTACCGGCGGCCGAATATCTCCCGAGATCGTCCAACATACACGAGGACGCCAAGTATCACAATCTTTCACCACCATTCCGCGGTCGACAACTTCGCAGGCGAGGGTACGACTTTGATCCGTCAATGACGGGGGCGACGAGATTTCTTTGAGTTTTTGGTCCGACCGATTCCACCGGGGGACGTAGCGGCGCTGGGACCACCTCACGAATCTCCGTTCCTTCAATTCGTTCCGGCGGGGTCGACGGGTTCACTTTTGTTTCTCAGGCAGGATCTATTGAGCTTTTTGTGACCAGCATCACACACGGCAGAGAAGATGGGTTGCATGAGCCATCGCAGACCGAATGTTGAGGTCCGGCCTGAGCAGAAGTGGGACTATATCGTGAGTACTCGCTTAGTGCTTTTCAGTGGTGAAATGGAGGCAAAGGAGCATTCGTTGTGACTGTGACTGACAACCCCATCTGCTGTAGCAATTGAACGACTTCAAGTCAGGCAATGCGTTCACGTACATCGCGTATGGCTATCTGTACTTCTCGCTCATCTTGTCGACAGCCGTGTACGCAGTCGACACGTTCACTGCCGTCAACTTGCTCGCCTTCAACAAGTGGTCTTCAGAAATCCAGCCGGCTGTCTCATTCGACGTGACGAAATGGATCTTTTCCATCTGCATCATCCTGTCTTTTGTCAACGTCGGTTACGAGCACATCCGAGCCCAGCGCATCATGAGACGGGGTGCCGTGGCTGAGTCGTACCTGGATAACTTGGCTGTCCGTCTGGAAAGCATCAAGATGGGTAGCGGCAAGGGGTGGCGGAGATTCCTCGTTTTTGCGGAGCTCACAAAGAGTAAGAAGGGGGCCGAGTACATAGCCCTCTTCACCTACTTCAGTTTCCAATGTTTGTGACCAGCTCCCCACTACCACCACAGGAAGTAACTAACACAATCCAAGCCTGGATTCGCGTCATCTTCTGCTCTGGCCCGCGGCAAGCTGTCAATGCTCTAACCCTCTACTCGGTCTACACTGCCAAGCTCGTGATCGAGGGCGACAACTTTGAACACAGCTTGGAGACTTTTTTCGACAAGATCAAGACACTCGCCGAACAGGATGCGCAGCAGGCCTTGATTTTGTCCGGCATGCTCTTCACCCTGGTAATCTGGGTCTTTGCCATGCTTTCGCTCATCATTGCGGCCCTGTTCTTTGTCTTCTTCCTGTGGGGGTGGATTCCAAGGGATGATGGCGGTCTCTCTGGATACTGTGAGCGGAAAATTAACAAGCGGTTGATGAAGATCGTCTCGAAGAAGGTCAACGCGGCCATTGAGGACCAAGAGCGGGCCCGGAAGAAGGCCGAGCTGAAGGCCGCCAAGAAGGCAGGCGAGCTGCCCCCGGAGGAGCGCAAGGCCACTCTGCCGAACCTCATGGGAAGCGGCGGCGATGATAAGCTTCCGGATATGCCAATGCTAAGCAGGAACGACACCATGGCCACCCTTCCGATGTACACCTCACGGCCGGGCTCACCAAATGGCGGACAGCCTGCCTTGCCTGCCTTCGAGCTCAACCAGATGCGGCCCATACCCAGCAGGACGGGCACGACAACGACTGTGTCAAGCCGAGCGCCTCTGCTCGTCGCGGGCGCTGAAATGGGCCGTGCTTCTCCGGGCTTGAGGTCTCCTGCTGGGGGACCCCCACCTCTTACCAGGGTGCAGACAGGGCAGTCGAGCTTTGGTGGTTCTTACACACAGACGCCGGCATCATACTCGCCGCAGAGCGAATATCCTCCCATGCCACAGCCTATTCGATCACCCACAGCTTCGTCGGTGGGATCCTACGGCATGCCGCCACGATCAAATATGACGCCAGCGCCACGTGGAACATTCGACGACTACGGTTCGGGCCGAGCTAGCCCAGCTCCTTTGAGGCCAATGCCCTCAAACGCGTCTTTCGACAACTACGGCGGCCGATCCAGTCCAGCACCTTCAGCATTCCCGCCGAGGATGATGGGCCCTGGTTACGGGCCTGGGGCTTACCCTGTCAGGAGTGCAACCGGTCCTGTGCCGAACCGTGGGCCGCCAATGCAACAACCCCAGAGGAACATGACAGCTCCAATGCAGCCAGGCATCAGGAGACAAGGAACCGGCGAGTTCCGCTCCTACACACCTGCCCAGTCGGAGGCTGGAAGTGGATATTTCAACCCTTCCGCTCCCGCAGACGCCCGCGAATACCAGCAGGCGCTTTCGGACGAGTATCAGTACCGACCCGGCACTTCTCACAGCCAACGTTCCATGCATAACCAGCTAAACAGACAACAACCATATGACAACAGACCGCCGCAACTTAACAGGCAGCCCACAAATGGCAGTGGCTTTAGTAACTGGGGTGCGGATCTTGAAAGCCAGCGAGGAACGCCTGGACCACGATATTAGACCCTCACTTACACATTTTCCTTTTTCTACTCTACCATACAAATGACTTCATTCGCTCGCCTCTTAACTTACTTTGGCTCCATACTACCCGACTTCTTTGATACCTCGATACCTTTCTTGACTTCGCTTCATTTCACGACACATTAGATATGTTCAATCAACATCCGCTCATATACCAACCTCACTCTTTATGTCGGGGATGTGGGAGCCGTGTTGCACGAAGAGGAAGCACCGTCCTCTGGATTGGCTTGTGTACATTAGCAACGTTTTTGCTATATGTTGCGTTTATGGCATTGATGTCTGTGTGGCCGGGGATCAAGGCCTACTACCTATTTAAGCGAACTATTGCATCAGCATCTTCCCTGAAATAATTCAGGACGGAATGAATATCATGATAATCATTCACGATCAGAGACTTTGCTGTTCACTTTGGTGCAGAATTCGTTTGAAGCTGATCTCGGATTGGGGCAGGAAGTCAAGGACCTCCCTCCACGTCCCTTGTTCTATCTTTGTCTGAACTGAAATCCAAAAATAGTTCCATCCCCACGGCGACTGCCGTCTAGGTCCCCAAGAGGCATCGCGATGCCCGTCCTGAAAAGTACCGAGGTATCCAGATATGTTTCCCATTATGCGCCCGTAAATAAATAGGAGATAATTCAATCACGGCGCTACCCAAAAGACCCCCGGCCCCCTCCCTTATCATGGCTTTCCCGGTTCATATGCAAATGCCGTAAACACGTCGTCGTTGTCGTCGTTACATGAGATGGTGCTTTTCTTCTTTCCACCTTACATGATTATTAGATGGCCGATAATACCACCACTCTTCTTCTGATCAGGGTATCCAAAGAGAGAAGAGAAAAAAAAACCGAATTGAGTATGCATGCTTCGGGGATCTGCACCCCAACAATGCAGACCTCTCACAGGTCTCTGGTGGCTCGCACGCCATACGGGCACCCCCTCGTACCGACATCTGGACCTCGTTGTGGCCCCAGGTCTTGCCGGGGCGCCTTGCTCGCAGGAGCGAAAGTTTCGCAGGCGCAGGGCTTTCGGAATGCACTGGAGGCGACGGAAGAAGAATAATGACGACGCCTCTGCCCATACTTTTTTTTCTCTTCTTTCTATCTTGTTTTTTTGCGTGCACAGGGGCAGGCCGTCCCGCCCCGCCCCGGGATCAGTCGTTTATTATCTCGCTGCTGCCGGTGCTCGTCGACCCCGAGGTGACGGACATTGAGCGGCGGGCGATGGAGACGAGCCTGTAGATGCCGAAGGAGATGAGGGCGAGGACGAAGAAGAGGATGATGATGATGATTGCGATTGTGTCGTTTTGTTTGACCATCTTGGCGGTGGATTTTTTCTGTTTTCTTTCTTTCCGAAACCTTTCTATCCTCTTGCGGGTTTGGTGTGTTTCTCGAAGGACGGCCCCTTTGGAATGGAAAGCCGGGGGGGGAAGGGGCGCTTTCTTTCGATGCCGCTGAGACAGGTGTTTGGTTCTCTGAGGCTAGGTCTAATTTCACTGGAATGCGGGAACCGGAGCTGGCACGGTTTCTGTTTGTTCGAGCGAGGGGACTCGTGCAGCAAAGATGTGTGGGGTCGATGACGGGTGTAAGTGTTGCTGTATATCCGAGCAAGCTCTCGAGAGGATGATAGATAGAACACAGCCACAGACAGTACGGATAGCACGATATGAGCTGCTGCTGCAATGCTACAAGAGAGGCAAGAATGGGGGGCCGGATGGATATGGAAGAGGAGGAAAAAGTCCCAAACGGTATAGGAACAAGAGTTTGGTTTTGTGCTGCGGCCAGACAAAAGTAGATGGACGGTTCCCCCGACCGGTGCTGCAAGCTACCGGAGCTTGGGCGCTGCTAGGTGATGCTACTGCTGGTGCTGGTGCTGATGCTGCTGCTGGGTGTTGCCCCGCCACCACAATATGCCATGTCAATAAATCGGCGGGCTGGGGGTGGGTCCCGTCCTGTCCTGCGGGCGCCGCTCCCCAACCACCGCTAAGCCGCATTTTGACAGTCCTTTCCTGCAAGGCACGACCAGCCCCATGCTGGCTGGTGTTTGAAGCCAGGGCCTGGTTGAGAACCCTGCCTTCTCATTGCTGACGTCGTTGGATTTTCTTGTTGTTCCTGGCGTACATAGTGGACGCTGCTCGACTCACTTCAACAGGCGGTTGGTCTTCTCTCTTTTAGGACGGACCGTACCTGGCATTTGCTACACGTAGAGCTGGGTTAGATCAGAATACAGCCTTGATCCCTGCTTCCCCAGGCCCATGGGTCGGTCGATCGACAGGGAGCCAGCGACGTAGACCGTAATGTAGGGCTGGCTAGCTCCACCTCGGGCCAATGACATTGAACCTCGCTCAAGAGTCAATAGGCATCTTCAGAAATAACCACTCATACTCCTGAGCGAGGACAATTAATTTACAGGTAGGTTACAACGATATCGGAGATAAATCAGCAAGTTCACTAATTTTTAAGTTCTTAGCCGTTGTCACTGCGTATACAGGAGGCTCAAAATCATGAACGAGGCTGATAGCAAGCAAGGGTTCTCTTGAAGGCGTCTCTACAAACCGACTTGCGCTAGTACCTACTTAGTTGGTGTATAGTGTTGTTCTTAATCTATAGACGACCCGAAGGCGTATAGTCCCTTTATATAGTAGTAAACGCTTAGAGACCTAGCGCTATAAAAGATATAGTATTAAAAAGCCTATCTCTATAAGTATATAGCTATAGCCTT
>MAVT02000812.1:0-20784 GCA_001702395.2 Diaporthe helianthi
GGGGTTTTAATATATAAATAAAGTAATAGTTTTATAGCAATTCTTATTATAACTTAATTAATACTAGTATAATTATAGTAGAAAAGAAATAGAATTAGTTAAGTTATTTTATTATATATATAATACTTAAAGGTATATTATTCGTTTCTCTAGTAATTAATATTTAAAACTTAATATAGCTTGAAAAGAACTATTATATTAAAAAACCTATAAATAAATAATTATAGCCTTATATTATATAATTAATATAAATAAGTACTCCATTTTAAAGATTTTTACTAATTAGAATAATTACTTTAATTAAAATAAACGTTAATAAGTAATTAAGTATTTATTTATTTACATTAATGTTATTTAAAGTAATATATACTTAGATAATATAAATAAGTCTTCTAAAAGTAATTTTAGTTTAAAGCTTTACTTATTACTAGCGCTAGGTCTTTAAGCGTTTACTACTATATAAAGGGACCGTACGCCTTCGGGTTATCTATAGATTAAGAATAACACTACCTATAGCTAAAGCTAAACTAGGAGTAAAAGGATAAGTAAATAAGTTTTATATCACTTTATTTTTATTTAAATAGTTTATTTTAGTTTTTCTTTAGAAAGATTATACTTTTTTTGTAAAATATTACTTAGTATTTTATAAGAAATTTAATTCTAGCTTTTTTAAAAGTTATCTTTTAGTATAAATAAGAATTGTATATCCTCACCTATTATATAACGTCTTATAATTTGTTAAGTTTCTTTATATATTTATTAAAGGTAATAAAAGAAGTATTAGCTTATATTTTAGCTAAGATTCTTTTTATAAAGTACTTTTAAATTATACCTTTCTTTTTAAAAACTATTTAGTCGTACTATATAACTAGTTTTCTATCTATTAGCTCTTACGCTACTTATAGTAACGATTTTAGTTAAAATTCCTATCAAGAATAATACTTCTTAGCGTCGTCTATATAGTATAAAGCTATAGTTATAAAATTAAACGGGCTTTTAAATACTATATCTTTTATAAACGGTAGGTTTCTAAGCGTTTACTACTATATAAAGGGAATAAATACCTTTAGGTTATTTATAAATTAAGAATAATACTACTGAAAATTAATATAACGATATTAAGTATTTATATAAGGGTTATAGGCTCGCTCCTAAGAAAGGGTAAGTAAGATAGATAGATAGATAGTAGGGGAAAGTAGTTTAAGGAAGGAGAGTAAATATAATCTAACTAAAGACTAAAATCTTCTAAATTGTATTAGACTACCTAGGTATGAATGTACAGACGAATTTCGGCCTTTCAAACACGGACTGGGAGTGAAAGACGACACAGGATCAAAGCTTAAGCTAAAAACGCCTGTGCTGCGTCAACGTCATACCCCTAGGCATGCATCTCGCATGAGGCGGTTGAAATGTTTCCCTTGGGCCTTCAGCCACGTACAACCAGCATTGCAGCCTCCAGCCTCTCCATCTCTGTCCTCAAACGTTCTCTCTCCTGCTTCGTGGCCTGGTCCTCGCCTGCAATCATCTCCAGGGTATCGGCGCTGAGATCGAAGACCAGATCTGTGCTGAAGACATGGAGTGGGCTGTCTTTGCCGTTGAGAAGGAAGTGGTCGATGACCTGCTGACAGATTGTGTCCACGAACCGCTTGGCAGATACCTTGTAGTAGCTCTCCAGAATATCATGCAGGTATTCGCGCACCTGCTCGGGGTTAGACCTGTTGATGTCTAGGCTACTGAGAGAAGCCAATTTGATCACAGGTCCCTCCGTGTCACTGCCAATTGCCAGGCTGTTGAGTGACTCTTGTAGGCGCCTCGCCTGGCCTTTCTGGAGTTCGGAGCTGAAGTAGCGGTCGTACGTATAGGGCTTTCCCTCTCGTTCGACCTCTAGGAGGAAGCGCGCATGTCGCATGCTGTGTTTGTAAGACTCTTGTAGCTTCTCCAGCAGAACACTGTCCCACAATTGCGTCTTCACTTGTTCTTCGGCGCAAGTGTGAACCAGCAGCTCGATAATGAAATGATGCACAAGAGCGATGGCATCGCTGACATGAGACATGACGAGATCCTCCCAGCGCCTGGATTGCTCTTTGAAAATGGTGCCAAGAAGCGCGCCGCCAACCTGCCCAGGTGCGAAGCATTAGTGTCGTTGGCAGGAGCAACCAACCCATACTTACCTTACCTAGATTACCATAAGTAGGTCCCTCTTGTTCAAGGACCTTTAGCTAGAGAATTCAACCAAACCAACAACAACACTACCAAACCTACATCTATAACGTACATACGTTTAGAACCTACCAACACTAATCAGTGGTCGCTGGAACTACAAACAGTTAGGTGGAAGAGATAAACTAATAAGGATTTCCCATAACGATATTCTTCTCGTCAACAAGTACTATATAGCGGTTCGTTGCTACTTTAGGCCTCCCTAATACTATAAACCCCTAGGCAACCCACTGCAAAGATTAATTATAAAGTGCAGCTTTCCCTGCGCTTGTTGTATATTCGCTGCTATTTAACTAATACGCGTTATTTACGTATAATCCAAAACACTATACTAAAAGCAATAAGCATTTTTTTTACACTTAAGAAGAGCTTCTCTATTCTCTACGAAGCCTTGCGTCTTTGTTTATTAATAACGCTTGCAGCGGCGAAAGGCGCTATGCGGCAACGTTACAAGCTAAAGCGCGTTACAAACTAAAGTAAATTACAGGACCGCTTTTTCCCGGGTAGCCCTAGGGAAAAGGATACTTAACGCGTCCTCGCGCCTTTAATTCCAATTTTAAATTTCTTCCCCAACAATACTAACTTTAACAATACTACCTTTCTCTTTTAGCACATCGACTTTTTACACATTAATATAAATAATCCTGCCTAACTACTTATTTCGCTATATATGGCTATTGTTGCAACCCCCTTGTTGCAACCCCCTTAAACGGCATTAGCATTATAGCTTTTTTAAATAGCTAAGCCGCTATAAAAAACAACGATATAGTTTTCGTAGGAGGATACAAGATGAGCGAGCTATTAACAGTATACTCAACACTTAACTTAGCCTACTATGGATATATATAAGCTGGATTGTAGTTTACTCCGCCGAGGTAAGCAGCTATAGTAGAATACCTTGTTATAGCTTTTGCAAGCTTGCTAGTAAGCTATAACTAGTAAAGCTTTTATAATAATAACCTTTTTTATACTTATTAAGAAGACTTTTTATCTTAAATAAAGGGTATATTTGCAAAACTACTAATAGTATACCAAAAGACTTTGAAAATCTTTTTGCAAATAAGAAGCGTGTATATAGAATGCAACAACTAACTTGTTGCCCTATAGCTATATACTTTTGCACAATTAGAAAAAAGACTGCTATAGGTTAATTTTAAGCTTTGCAATATCCTTTTTACACTGGAATCTTCTATAAATAAAGCTTGTATGCAATTACTAAAGAAAAGCCTACTAGTAAAAGCTTAAGTATTAGTAAATCTATAGCTTTAAAACCTAATCGTGTAGTATTAGGCAGCTAAGCTAATTAGGTACGCAGGAGTATAAAGTCTAGGGATTTAATTGTTGCAGTAACCTAGGTTATAATAAAACTTGCAACTATTGCCCCTTGTAGTTTAACTACCATTTTTAGGTTATAAAGGAGGCCCGCAGCTACCTTAAAGAAATGTTGCATCAATGTATAGATAGCTAAATCCATCTATACAACCGCTATCGAGTATACTATAGCCAACCGTAGAAACAAGAGCAGTTCCTGGAGCAGTTCCTACACTATTTGATTAATAAAGATAAACTTTGTACTAAAGGTATACTTTATACCTAGCACTACTTTAGTTATAGGATCTACGATCGCTATCGATAGCAACAACTAAGTATAATCTTTACGGAATACTTTCCTCTTAGCACGTACTAAACAAAAAACTAAAATTAGCAAAGTTTATATAGTTTGTAAAGACTTTTAAATCTTTCTAAAAGTATTCTAGAGATTTGTACAACTTATTAAACAATAAGATAAAAATGTTCTTTAATATCTACTACTATGCTAAAATCCAACTAAGTTAATTCTATGCGGTTTTTCCCTAAATGCTAAAAAAGAAAGCAAAAACTTACTACTTCTACTTTATAAATTAAGCTAATATATTTACAATAGCGTACTTTAAGATTAAAATATACTTTAATATAAACCTAAACTACTAATATTACTATATAAACTAGATAACTACAACGTTTATATAAATAAAAACTTAAAACTTAAATAAAACCCTTTATAAAGTTTTGCAAATTATGCTTAATAAACTCTAGCTATGCTAGCGGGCATTAGGCTTTAACTATATTAAAGAAAACAACCTACAAATAACGGTTATTAAAGCATATAAAGGTATACTAGAACTTAAAATAGCACTATTTAAACCCGCTTAACTATGCAAAAAGTTATTTTTAGACCTAAGATTTATAATAAAAATAAAACTTAGCTATATAAATGGGATAAATATAGTAAATAACGCTTAAGATTAATTCTATATTAATTGCAAGTATAGTAGTTAGTTTTAGAATAAATAGGAACAACTATTACAAGGTTTCTATTGGGGGAACTAAGGATTTAAATATAGCTAGGGAATATTTGGAAGGCGTAAGGAATTTGCTAAGGGATGCCTATAAAAGAAGAAATGTTTTATTTATAAAAAGGAAAAGCTACTAGTTAATAAAATACTTAGTAAGTAAAAGATAAAACGCAAAAATAAACTTTATAGCGCAATATAAATATAATAGTTGTAAGGAAAACGACTTTAAATACTTTTTCTTAGATTTTAAAGGCTATAAGATAAAAAAGAACGAATACTATAACTGCTATAGAAGTAAAAATAAAAACAATAATTATAACACTAAAATGTAAATTTGTAAAGCAAATATTAACTTTTTTGCAAATAAAGCTTTTATATGTAAGTTAACTAGCTTCGATATATTTATAAATACAACAGCTATACTAGCAAGCTAATTTATTTTAAAGAATAAATACTTTAAAACCTAGTTCTAGGGAATATTGCTAAATATAGGAGCGTTAATAGTTTTAACTATAAGCTACAAATAATTCTTTATATTTTAGCGAGAATAGCTAGAATATAAACTTAATATAATAATTGCAAAAGCGGTTAAAGTTAAATTTAAAAGCGGCGTAGTTTTTAAATTAATAAGCATCGTAGATATAAAAACCTCGATAGAATTAGTTACCTTTTATATAGTAATAATGCAAATACTTTTTTTGCTTTACTTAGCTAATATAAATAAACTTAAAATTTATTATAACAATATTACTAATAAACTTATTTACTAGAATAGTGTAATTACTATATTAGTTTTTTGCAAGTAGGGGCACTTGTGGTTTTTTTTAGGGGAAATAGCGAACGCTATTTACTTTCTTTCTAAGGTTAAGCTAAAGTAATTATACTGCTAGTTTATATATTTAGTAATAAATTAGCTATACTAGATGCTAGAAAAGGCTAAACATAAGAATATAAATAAAGAAGCTTTAATAAAAATTAAGAAATTCTACTACTAATATTAAATAAATAAACTAGCGTTAAGATAGTTTAAATTTATACTTTGCGATAATTATAAGTTTAACTACAAAATACTTGTAAATATAATATACTTGAATGAATACTTAATACTATATGTAGTAAACTAAGCAATAAGCTTTTAAAAAGCTAAGTTTTTTAAGAATATTATAGTAAAACATATATAGTAAATACTACAAGCTTTATAGATTAATACTTACTAAGGGCTACTAAATATTATTGTATACAATGTAGGTATAAAGTTTATATTTGTAAAGTTTTACGCTAAAGTATAAATAATAGGCATTTTATATAAATAAGTTCTAGTAAAGGCGCACTAGTTTATTAATAAAGTAGAAAAGTATTATTATTTTCTTTGCAAAGCTTATAATATGCTATATGTAAACCTTTATAGCGAGATAAATAATAAAGCTATCTTGCAAGTAGCTATTAAAGTAGTAAATAATACTACTAGGCCTAATAAACTAGTGCTTATATTACTTGTTTTTAGTATATATTTGTAAATATTGTAAAAGTTATCCTTATTATAGCTTATATAGAAAAGGGCTAAAGTAGTTAGTAAGGCTATAAAAATACTAAGAAAAACTATAGCTAAGAAGTAAGTTTAAAATATACTAAATACTAGAAATGGATTTGTTATAAATATAGACTTTTTGCTATAATGTAATGTTTGTATATAGCGCGAGAAGGAGGGTTAAATAGGCCTATATAAAGTTATTTTTGTAAATGGGTATAACGTTACGCTAGACTTACTAAGTAGACTAATAACGTTTAAGTTTATAGTTGTAAAACTATATTATAGGGATAAGTATAAGGAAAAACGGCTATTGCAGCTAGAAGAAACTGCCGCTAGTTAGGATACTTTAGGGCAAAGTACTGCTAGTTAGCAAAACTAAGAAGTTAAATAACCATTGTTTTTAAAGATAAAGGACTATATTATAGTAGCTTATATAACTAGACGGGAAAATAATAACTATAACCTAGCTATTAAGCTAAGGTAGAATAGCGCAATTATAACGCTAGGCCTTTTTTTTAAAGAGTTAGATAAGATAGAAATTAATAACTTAATTAGCTAAAGAGTATTTAGGTTTTAAAGGTATTTTGAAAAAAAGTATAACAACTATTGTTTGTTTAAATTATATATAGTATAGAAAGTAAAAGAAAAAGTAGCTAAACTATATAAGAAATTTTAGTTAATTATATAAAGTTATAATAACTAGAGTAAAGAATTTATATTTATATAAAACTTAATAATTTAGTAAATAAGCTAGCAAATAATCCTTGTAATTACTTTATTGCTAGTATAATTTTAGAAAATGATTTTAGTACTATAAAATATTATTTAAGTATATTTTTAATTAAAGATAAAGCTTTAATAAATAATCCTTGCAAAATTACTAAAGGAGCTAAGGGACTAGTACCCCTTAGGCACTATTATCTAGGTTGTAAGACCCTTGTATGGAATTGCTAAGTTAAGCGTATACTAGTTTAATACATATTAAAAGTATTATTAAGAGAAACTTGGAATAAATTGCTTTATGTATAACCCGTGCTTTCTAATTATAAAAACCGTAAAGCTTTTTGGAATAGCTAGAATGCAAACGGACGATATACTGCTTTTAGCTACACTAGAGTTTTAAAAAAAAGAGGATAAAGAATTAAAGAAAGCAAAACTGCAAGCTAAACTAAAAACTATGCTAATACTAGGCAAGTTATTTAATTTTAACGGCGCTTATCTTATAATAAACAATAACTTTAATATTATAATATAGTAGAAAGAATAAGGAAACAAAATTGCTTTTATTAATAGGATAGCTAAAAATAAACTATAACGTTATTTGAAATAAAGGGCATAGAAAGTATATATTGCCTCTATTTGTTAACTAAAGGCCTTATATAATTTCTTCGTAGTTGTATAAGTTTAGAAGTTAAAAGAAGAATATTACAAGTTTATTAACAAGCAATTGTTATAGCAAATAAAAAACGCTACAAAAGGTATTTGTTATATTCTATTAAACTTGAAAATAATAAAGCTATTTGTTTTTATAAATAGTTTTTTTGCAAATAATAAGGATTTAATATTTTAATTGGGTTTTATAATTATACTTAGTAACAAGTATTGCATAAGTAATAAAAGCTTTTAACTAAATGGGAATATATTCCATTAGTTATTTACTAAATACAAGCGCGTAACTTAGAGTATGCTAGCAAGTAAGATCTATAGAATAGTAAACGGTATAGATGTAGGAATCTACTTAGCAACGATAATTAAAATAGTAACAAAATAATTATTGTTGCTAGATATTCCTTTAATTATTTGTACAAACTTTTATAGTTTGTAGAAGTGCTTAGTTAAACTAAGAACTACAAAGGAAAAACAACTTATAATTAACATTATATCGTTATAATAGTTGTATAAAGCAAAGGAGATCGCGGAAGTATGATGGATTAATAGGAAAAACAACCTAGCGAATGCTATAACGAAGGCAACGCTAAACTTAGCCTTATAAAAGCTAGTTAAAGACAACGAGCTTTGCATACATATCGACAGCTTAGTACAAAGACCAAAGACTATTAACGGAACCTTTAAAGAA
Organism: Diaporthe helianthi; assembly: GCA_001702395.2. Taxonomy (NCBI): domain Eukaryota; kingdom Fungi; phylum Ascomycota; class Sordariomycetes; order Diaporthales; family Diaporthaceae; genus Diaporthe; species Diaporthe helianthi. The sequence goes on from MAVT02000812.1 coordinate 8,165, forward strand.
TAAAGACCAAGGCGTAGGGCAGAATTTTGAAATTTTTATTATTACAAAAAAAGCATCCAACGCCATTGCTACAAGGACGGATTGCTACACTATAAAAAGGGCGGAATCATTACAAAGACGGGTTGTTACAAAATCATCAATATCGAGTGTATTGTTTTAGTAGTAACAAAAGAAAAGTTGCAAGTATCGTTGGCAAAAGCAACCAACCTATACTTACCTTACCTAGATTACTATAAGTAGGTCCCTCTCGTTTAAGGACCTTTAGCTAGAGAATTCAATCGAACTAATAACAACACCACCAGACCTACATCTACGACGTACGTACGTTTAGAACCTACCGACAATTAGCGTGTTATCTCGAGACTCCATGAGGATCTACAGTAGGTATGATAGCTCTTACCGTGCCCAGTTCCGGCCCGCGGCTTTTTTGAAAAATGTCGTCAATGTGATCCATGATAGGGTCATCTGCTGGCTCTGATAGTTACGTTAGTCCTGCTACGCGTCCTAAAGTGTTGTATTCTAGAACGTTTCAAAAGAAGACAGAAGGGGATCCCGGATCCGTGACAGGTGAAAAGTGATGCTTACCTGGGCACTGGAAGCGCTCCGGGCGAATGATTTCGTAGAGGTCGTCGACTGCATCATCCGGTATGTCGAACCCGATCTCTGGATGTCGCAGGAAGGAACGATCTGTTCCTTCACAACTAGTTAAGTAGGCCTCTCGCAGAGGGGCCGTTAGGCAACCAGACTTAGCTAGAACAACGAAGAGACACCTATCACACGATTAACCGTACGTACGAAGACCTACCGACACTAATCAGTGGTCGTAGGACCACAGACAGTTAGGTGGAAGAGACGAACCGACGAGGATTTCCCTTTACGATATCCTCCTCGCCGGCGAGTGCTACACAGCGGTTCGTTGCCACTCTAGGCCTCCCTGACACCATAGACCCCTGGGCAACCCACTGCGAAGATTGGTTACGAAGTGCGGCTTTCCCTGCGCTCGCATATCCGCTGCCACCTAACCGATACGCGTTATCCACGCACCACGCACAATCCGAAACACTATACCAGGAGCAACAAGCATCTTTTTTACACCTAAAAAGGGCCTCCCCGTCTCCTAGGAAGCCTCGCGTCTTTGTTTGTTAACAACGTTCGCAACTGCGAAAAGCGGCACGCTACAACGTTACAAACTGGAGTGAGTTACGGAACCGCTCTTTCCCGGCTAGGCTAAAGAAAGAGGATACTCAACGCGTTCCCGCGCTCCCAATTCCAATTTCAATTTTCTTCCCCAACAACACTAATTTTTCCCTTTTCCCTTTTCACTATTACGTTTTTCTATTTCCATTCCCACACATCTAGGACTTAACAACTTGCCCTTTGCTAGAAAAGATATTTCTACTTAGTTAATTGTTATATATATACGGCTATTGCAAAGGAGATAGCCCGTTGAAACTTCTCGATATTATAGCTTCCTTAAGCGGCTAGGCCGCTGTAGACGACGATAGTATAGTTCTTGTAGGAGGATATAAGATAAGCGAACTACTTACGGTATACTTAACACTCGATCTAGCTTATTACAAATACGTAAAAGCCGGGCTTTAGTTTGTTCCCCCGCCTACGGGTGCTTTAGTAAAGCACTTTGTTATAGCCCTTGCAAGCTTATTAGTAAGCTATAACTAATAGAGTCTTTATAACGACGATCTTTTCTACGCCTATAGAAAGGATTTTTTAAGCTAGACGAAGAGTATATTTACGCAACTGCTAACTATATATTGAAGGATGTTGAAGATTTTCCTACAAATACGTAGCGTGTACATAGAACGCAACAACCAACTAGTTACTCTACAACTATATACCCTAGTATAAGTAAAAGAAAGGTTGCTGTAGCCTAACTCTAAGCTTTAAAATGTCCCTTTTGCACCGGAATTTTTAATAAACGAAGCTCGTATAAGACTGCTAAAGAAAAGCCCGCTAGTAGAAGCTTAAGCAGTAAATCCATAGCCTTAAAACCTAATTGTATAGTATTAGGTAGCCAAGCCGACTGGGTACGTAGGAGTATAAAGTTTAAGGCTTTAATCGTTGCGGCAACCCGGGTTACAACAAGACCCGCAACTATTGCCCTCGGTTCAACTACTATTCCTAGGCTACGGAGGAGGCCCGCAGCTACTATTCTTAGGCTACGAAGAAGGCTCGCAACTACCTTAAGGAAACGCTGTATTAATATATAAACAGTAACCAAATCTATTTATGCAACTGCCGTCGGGTATACTATAGCTAACCGTGGAAATAGAAGTAGTTTTTATACCATTTAATTAATAGAGATAAATATTATACTAAAAGTATACTTTATACTTAGTACTACTCTAGTTATAGGATTTATAATTGCTATAGATTGCAATAACTAAGTATAATCCCTATAAAATACTTCCCCCTTAGTATATATTAAACGAGAAACTAGAATTAGCGAAGTTTGTATAGTTTATAAAAACTTTTAAATCTTTTTAAAAGTATTCTAGAGATTTATATAATTTATTAAATAATAAGATAAAGATATTCTTTAATATTTACTATTATATTAAAGTTTAATTAAGTTAATTCTATATAGTTTTTCTCTAAATACTAAAGAAGAAAGCAAAAACTTACTACTTTTACTTTATAAATTAAACTAATACATTTATAATAGTATACTTTAAAATTAAGATATATTTTAATATAGATCTAAACTACTAATATTATTATATAAACTAAATAACTACAACGTTTATATAGATAAGAGCTTAAAACTTAAATAAAGACCTTTATAAGGTTTTACAAATTATACTTAATAAACTTTAGCTATACTAGCAAGTACTAGGCCTTAACTATACTAAAGAAGATAACCTATAAACAATGGTTATTAAGGTATATAAAGGCGTACTAGAACTTAAAATAGCATTATTTAAACCTACCTAACTATATAAAAAGTTGTTTTTAAACCTAAGATTTATAGTAGAAATAAAGCTTAACTATATAAGTAAGATAAATATAGTAAACAATACTTAAGATTAATTCTATATTAATTGCAAGTATAGTAATTAGTTTTAGAATAGATAGGGATAACTATTATAAGGTTTCTATTAGGGGAACTAAGAATTTAGATATAGCTAAGAAATGTTTAGAAGATATAGGGAATTTGCTAAAAGACGCCTATAAAAGAAGAAATGTTTTATTTATAAAAAGAAAGGCTATTAGTTAATAAAACACCTAGTAAGTAAAAGATAAAATATAAAAATAAACTTTATAGTACAATGCGAATATAATAGTTACAAAGAAGATAACTTTAAAAACTTCCTCTTAAAATTTAAAGGCTATAAGATAAAAGAAAATAAATACTATAACTATTATAGAGGTAAAAATAAAAATAATAACTACAACGCTAAGACGTAAATTTATAAGGTAAATGTTAACTTTTTTATAAATAAAGCTTTTATATATAAGTTAACTAGCTCTAATATATTTATAGATATAATAGCTATAGTAGTAAGCTAATTTATCCTAGAAGATAAATACTTTAAAACCTAGTTCTAGGGAATACTACTAGATATAAAAGCGTTAATAGTTTTAACTATAAGCTATAAATAATTCTTTATACTTTAGCAAGAATAATTAGAATATAAACTTAATATAATAACTATAGGAGTAGCTAAAGTTAAATTTAGAAGTAGTGTAGTTTTTGAATTAATAGGTACTATAGATGTAAAAACTCTAGTAGGATTAGTTACCTTCTATATAGTAACAACGCAAATACCTTTCCTATTCTACTTAGCTAATATAAATAAATTTAAAGTTTACTATAACAATTTTATTAATAAACTTACCTACTAGGATAGTGTAATTACTATACCGGTTCTCTATAAGTAGAGATACCTATAGTTCTTCTTAGGGGAAATAGCAAACGCTATCTACTTTTTTTCTAAGGTTAAGCTAAAGCAATTACACTACTAGTTTAAACATTTAGTAATAGATTGGCTATACTAGATACTAGAGAAGGCTAGATACAGGGATATAGATAAAAGAGCCTTAGTAGAAATTAAGAAATTCTACTACTAATGCTAAATAAACAAATTAGCGCTAAAACAATTTAAGTTTACGCTTTACAACAATTATAAGTTTAACTATAAAATACTTGTAAATATAATATACTTAAATAAATACCTAGTGCTATATATAGTAGACTAAGTAATAAGCTTCTAAGGTACTAAATTCCTTAAAAATATAACGGCAAAATATATATAGTAAATACTATAAGCCTTATAAATTAACACTTACTAAGGGCTACTAGATGTTATTGTATACAATGTAAGTATAAACTTTGCATTAGCGAAGTTCCGCGCTAAAGTATAAATAATAGGCATCTTATATAAATAGGTTTTAGTAAAAGCGTACTAGTCTATTAGCAAGGTTAAAAGGTATTATTATCCTTTTTATAAAGCTTATAACATGCTATATACAAACCTTTACGGCGATATAAACGATAAAGCTATACTATAAATAGCTATTAAAGTAGTAAACAATACTACTAAACTAGATAAACTAGTACCTATATTACTTATCTTCGGTATATACTCGCAAGTGTTGTAAAAGTTACTATTATTATAGCTTACGTGGAAAAAGGCTAAAGCGATTAGTAAGGCTATAAAGATACTAAGAAAAACTATAGCTAAAAAGCAATTTTAAAATATACTAAATACTAGAAATAAACCTATTATAAATATAAACTTCCTACTGTAATGCAATATTTACATATAGCGCGAGAAAGAGGGTTAAATAAGCCTATATAAAGTTATCTTTATAAATAGGTATAATATTATACTAAACTTACTAAGTAAACTAACAACGTTTAGGTTTATAGTTGTAAAACTATATTATAGAGATAAGTATAAAGAAAAACAACTATTATAGTTGAAAAAAACTACTATTAGTTAAAACGCTTTAGAGCAAGGTGCTACTAGTTAGTAAAACTAAAAAGCTAAATAACTATTATCTTTAGAGATAAAAGACTATATTATAGTAGCTTATATAACTAGATGGGAAAATAACAACTATAACCTAGCTATTAAACTAAGGTAGGACGGTGTAATTATAACGCTAGGCCTTTTTTTTAAGGAGTTAAATAAGATAAAAATCGATAACCTAATTAGCTAAAGAGTATTTAGGTTTTAAAGGTATTTTAAGAAAAAGTATAGCAACTATTGTTTATTTAAGTTATGTATAATATAGGAAGTAAAAGAAAAAGTAGCTAAACTATATAAGAAGTTTTAGTTAATTATATAAGGTTATAATAACTAAAGTAAGAAATCTATACTTATATAGAATCTAATAATTTAGTAAATAAGCTAGCAAATAATCCTTGTAATCGCCTTATTAGTAGTATAATTTTAGAAAATAATTTTAGTACTGCAAGATATTACTTAAGTATATCTTTAATTAAAAACAAAGCTTTAGTAAACGATCTTTATAAAGCTACTAAAGGAGCTAAGGGATTAATACCCCCTAGGTACTATTATCTAAGTTGTAAAACCCCTATATAGAATTGCTAAGTTAGGTATGTACTAGTTTAATACATATTAAAAGTACTATTGAGAGAAACTTAGAATAAACTACTTTATGTATAATCTATACTTTTTGATTACGAAGATCGTAGAGCCTTTTAGAATAGCTAGAATATAGATAGATAATATATTGCTTCTAGCTATACTAGAGTTCTAAGAAAAGGAGGATAAAGAATTAAAGAAGGTAAAACTACAAGCTAAGCCGAAGACTATACTAACACTAGGTAAGCTGTTTAATTTTAACAGCGCTTGTTGTATAATAAACAATAACTTTAATATTATAATATAGTAAAAAGGACAAAAAAACAAAATTACTCTTATTAATAGGATAGCTAAAAACGAACTATAACGTTACCTAGAATAGAAAGCACGAGGAGCGTATATTGCTTTTATCTATTAACTAAAAGCCTTATATAATCTTTCTATAGCTATATAGATTTAAAAGCTAAAGAAGGAATATTATAAGTTTATTAATAAATAATTGTTATAGTAGATAGAAAATACTATAAAAGGTATTTATTATGTTTCCTTAGATTTAAAGATAATAAAGTTGTTTATCTTTATAAATAGTTCCTTTGTAAACAATAAGGATTTAATATTTTAACTAGGTTTTGTAATTGTGCTCGATAACGAGTATTGTATAAGTAATAAAGAATTTAGACTTAAAGGGAATATACTATATTAGTTGTTAACTAAATGTAAGCGCGTAACTCGAAGTATATTAGTAAGTAAAATATATAGAATGGTAAATAGCGTAAACGTTGAAATCTACCTAGCTACAATAATTAAGATAATTATAAGATAACTATTGTTACTAGATATTTTTTTAATTATTTGTATAAATTCCTATAGCTTGTAGGAATACTTAGTAAAGTTTGAAATAACGAAGGAGAAACAACTTATAATTAATATTATGTTGTTGCAATAGTTATACGAGGTAAGGGAGATTGTAGAAGTAAGATGGATTAATGGGAAAGATAACCCAGTAGACGCTATAACAAAGGTAACGCTAAACTTAGCTTTGTAAAAGCTGGTTAATAACAACGAGCTTTATATACGTATCGACGGCTTAGTATAAAGGCCTAAAGTAAAAACTGTTTAATGGTATAAGGACCTCGGAGGCGAAATTTTAGAAGTTTTATTTATGAAGGGGAACCTGAAGCCATTGCTATTGAGGACGGGTTGTTATACTATGAAGAAGGGCGATGCCATTGCTCCATTGCTATTAGGCGGATATCCTATACGTTGCTATTTAGAAAAGAAAAAGTTGCGAGTGTTGCAGGAAGGAACGATCTGTTCTTTTACAACTAGTTAAGTAGGCCTCTCGCAGAGGGGCCGTTAGGCAACCAGACTTAGCTAGAACAACGAAGAGACACCTATTACACGATTAACCGTACGTGCGAAGACCTACCGACACTGGAAGCTGGCCCTTTGACTGCTTCTCGTCCTCGTCGTTCTGGTTAGAATGATCGAAATGTCTGGTATGACCATTTTGCGAAAAGACCTCAGAGAAGACCTCATTCAGCTTGATGATCCTTGTGATAAGCCTCATTTCCAGACGGTCATTGAAGATCTGGTCTTCAGTGTAGTAGGCGTTGAGCGCATAGCCGACTATGCGCTCAAACCTGGCTGCAATCTTTCCTAGATATGTTCGTTGGGACTTCTCGTCGCTTCGTGAAACACCCATAGCATCCGATTTCTTGCCACAATCGGAAAGCCTCTTGGCGATTTCTGATGAAACGTGAATCATTTGATGGGTCATTTGACACAAGGCAGAGCAAACACACCTTTCTTGAGTATGGGAAATTCCTTTTTCGTGATGTCCATGAGGAGGTCATGTAGAATAACCCTGAGCGCACTGATTCCTAGTCGCGCTGACGACGCCACAGACGTCCAAGGCTCCTGTCGGAAGAACGCCCTCTCCTCATCGTCTCGTTTCCCCAAAGAGGAATCCTCGTCATCGGCTCCACGGTTCTTCACGACACAGTACCCCAGTTTCAGATCTTGGCGCTTTCCTTGGACGAGGTCCAATATGTTCTGCTGCGTGGCTCGCTCTGGCGCGAGGTCTGGCTTCGTCAAAACTCCCATCGTCCGCAAGCCGCCGGGATCAGCGTTTTTGGCAAGATTGAGGATCTCCTGGGTAGCGATGTCCACATTGCACGGGATCACAGCCAGGATGATCGTCCTCGGATCTTTCATGTAGCTTTTCACCATCGATGTCACCAAGGTGATGTCACTGTCAGTGGTCAGACCAGGAGTTGCGGTGCGAAAGATGCCAGGCACGTCGATAACTGTCAATCCTGGTTGTTCCGGACCGTTTATCTCGATCTTCAAGATGTCTTCGCTGAAGGTGTTCAGGTCATCATCTTCATCGTCGAAGGAGCCGGCACCTGATCGGATCCCCATGGCCTGGTTTGCTTGCACGAAGATATCTGCAAGGTCTTGTGGGTTCATTTCGTCAAGACGGCGGTAGAAGTTCCGCAGTCTTTGCTTGACGACCTCGTTTGCTTCTGGCCGCGGAATGATAGTGATCGATACACTACGTGCTGGGTCTCGACGGCAAGTGATCTGCGTGGCATATCTTGTGCAGAGGCCAGTGGCCCGGGGAAACGAGAATCCAGTGAGGCTCTCAAGGACAGAGCTTTTACCAGAGGACTGGTCTCCGACGACAATGAGTTGGGGAAGAGAGATTATGGAACCGACATTGAGCTCTCTGAGCTTATCAATCTTGTCCAAAAGGGCCTGGTTCCCAAGACCCTTGATTGGGTTGCTCGTTTCGGCCATGCCCACCAGTGTCAAGCAGTCTTTAGGTGGGATGAGAAGCAAGGGATGATATCAAGGTGTAAAAGAAACGTTGGTGCAACTTTGAACAAGTGCGAGGAGGTCAACTGGTTGTTGAGATAATGTAAAAGCATGGAGAGCTTCAGGACTGGAATGGCGGGTTGCATTTTGAACCTTATAGATGCTCCATGGAGGTACTGCTGAGCGATTGTGCCTGACCCAGGGAGTTGATTTGCGGAGGCTGGTCCTCGGTGCTTTGCGTCCTAGGCAGTAGGCTGTTTGTTCTCAGTATGCCTCGTAAGACGGCAGTGCCTGCACTGGTAGCTAGACATTTGCTGGTTGGGTGTTCTGTGGGCCTTACGCAGCTGATCTGTGTCATTCTGTTGGCTTGCTGCCCCTGTTCATGGTAGGCCTCCTGCATCTAAGGTCTGTTCCCGTCCGTCATATTTGTGCAAAAGCCACCAGAGACGGCGCGTTTGCGGGCATGAGTTGTCTCATCGATCGTGAGCTGGGGCCCTTCTATATCCTCCGTAGGACCCCCCCCCCATCTTCCCCTTCTCGTAGCCTATAATAAATCCAGGTTATTTATATCTTAGTAAGCTTAGCCCTTATAAATTATTTATTAAATAAGTTTTATAATACACTAGAGCTAGGGGTTCTTATAGTACTTTTTCTCCTTATTTTATAAGTCTTTTATAAGAATTTCTATACTTAAACCTTAGTATTTTATACTAAATCCGCTATTACAATAAGAATAATCTTATTAGGCTTAAATATCTTTCTTTTATAAAACTTTAGTAGGGAGTTAAAAGCTTATATTATAGCTAGTTAGTAGCGTTTCTTATAAATAATTAATACTCTTTTTATAAAACTACTATAACTTAGTAAAAGATTTAGCTTATAAAGTATTAATAGTCGTATTATATAAAATATATTTATGAAAGAATGTTTCTTATTAATCTTATTTTTTTGGAACTTTTTATTATTAATATATTAATAAATAATTACTTTTAGAAAGATATAGATATTATTTATTTATAATATATATTGTATATTATATTCTAAGTTTCTAGCTTAGTAGAAGTTATTAATAGTAGTATTATTAGTAATTTTAGTAGTAAGAAAATTAATATACAAGAAAGTTTACTTACTAAAGTAAATAAGGTCATTATTATTATACCTAGTAACGATAAATTTAAGAAGTATTAGATACTTTATATTCTATAAGTAACTAATATAAAGTTATATATACTAGATTTAAAAGTAGTTACATTACTTAATATATTAGCTAGTACTAGGATATAGTTTATTTATATAAAAGTTAGTTAGAGTATTAAGTAAAATAGTAAAAGTACTTTTATAGCTATTTAATTTACTAAAAAGGTTATATGTATATGTATATATATATATATATATATATATATATAGTTATAATAACATATATATAGTTATAATAATATATCTATAAATCTATGAATCTATATACCTAGGGTTTTATATACTTTTATACCTTATATACCTATATACCTTTATTACTTTATATATATTGTAGTGAACTGAATAAAAGAAAATAAATTAGTAGTATATACTTTAGTAACATAAGACGTTAATAGGTTATTTGGTATTAAAAGCTTATTTCAAGTTAAAAAGACATACTTACTAATATAATTACTACATACTACTTTATTTATATAATACACGGTTTAATTAGTTTAGCTATTTGTTATATATACTTAATTTACTTTTTAAAATTAGTATATAATTTCATAAGTTTATAAATACTACTTAAGAAACTTTATTACTATTATCGTTACTAATAAAAATATTTACTTTTTATAAGTATTTATAAAGGGGTTAATACTTATAAAAGAATAAATTAGTATATAAATTATTTACTATTAGTATTTATATTAGTTAAAAAAATAGTAAAACGTCTTAGGTTTTATTTAGTTAATAAAGAAGATACCTACTTTTACTATAACGGTATTAGCTTATTAATCCTATAATTCATTGTTAGTAATCTATAGTTATAAATCTTAGAAAATTAAAATATCCTTATATTATTCCTTACCTTATTAGCTTTTAAATTATTATATAAATCTTAAAGGACTATTATAATTTAAATATAGTAATTAGTATATAAATAAATATAATAATATTTAACTAAGACGTTACTTATAGTTTATATTATAGTAGCTCGAAGTTAATTTTAAATATAGTAGATATTATAAGTATACTTACCTAAAGAAGAAAGAAAATAAGAAAGGCTAAGCCTTATAAGTAAAGGCCTATATAAAGACCTACTTTATAAATCCCGCTATTACCCTATACCCTACCCTTTAAATTAGCTATACTTACTTTACTTTATAAATATAACTATTATTAATAAGCTATTTCTTAATTTAATCTTAAAATATATTAAATTTAGGCTTCATAAGTATAAATAAACTAAGTTATTTAGGTTTTATAATATACTTTATTATTTATTATTAGAAATAATTAGAGTTAAAATAAAAAACACTATTAATGTATAGTTTATAGTAATTACTTTAAAAATATAAAATTATAACCTTATTTATAAATAAATATTTAAAAGGTTTTCTTAAATTAAGAGATCGGATATTCGCATAGCAAAAAAAGGATAGTATATAGGTACCTAAAATAAGTATATAATGAAATTCTAACTAAACCGTAGTAAATATTATATTAGTTCATATATATAAAATATCCTCTACATTTATATTATATTATAATTTAAAATTTAGAGTTATAAGAATTAAGTTAAATTTTATATTAAATAAATAGTAGTATATTTTAAATTTTATATAAAAGTTGTGTATAATAGTTTCTATTTTAACTTTAAACTAGATTTTTTTCTAAGTATAAGATTTAATATTAATATGTACTATAAAATATAATGTATTTAAACATATTTTTTTTATAATTATAGGTATAGTAAAAACTAAGTAATAATCTTATAAAGTTAAGATAACTAATTAATTAGAAATTTAAGAAGAATAAAAGTATAATTTTAAATAACTTTTATTTTAGTATAGTTAAATACTTAAAAAGGGAATTAAGATAAATATAAAATATTATATATAGATATTATAATATTTAACTAAAAAACTTTAAAAAATGGTATGTACCTGTGTACTATGCGTTTTTTAGTTGTACGAATATCCGTTCTCTATTTAAATACTAAAGCTTTTATCTTATAAAGTAAAGTAAAATCCTAATACTATAGTAGGTACCTTTTATATATATATTTAAAAGAGTACTTATAAAGGTATTATAGTCATTAATAATAAGTTATTAACTATCTTATACTTAGTAGAGCTTACTATTATAGATAAAAAAGTACTTATATACTTAGTTTTTTAATAAGTCCTTTAGTAGTTAAAACTTATTAATAAGAAAGTTATTAATTACTTATAAATTAATTGTTAAAAGTTAGTTAAAATGAAAGTACTATAATTTCTTTAATATTAGTATAAGTAGTACCTATTAGCTAGCTAGTAGTTAATTTAGTAAGTTAAGTAATTTAAATTATATTACTATAAAGTTTTTATAGTAATTATAATAAAAGCTATTAAGATTAATAACTAGTTTATATTTAGGTTTTATTTAATTATAACTTAACTAGGGTAAATCCTACTAGGGTTAATAGTAATGCTTTATATATTACTTTCTTTAGTAGTAATACTTAAGGAGTTATTATCTTTAGTAGTAATACTTAGAGTACTATTTAGTATAGTAGTAAGCTTAAGACTAGTAGAGTTATCCTTATTAGTAATAGCTACTACTATAGCTATTACTATAGTAAGTAGCTAAGAAAGCTAGTTAGCTAAGGTATTCTTTTTACCTTTATAATAAATAATATATAAATTAAAGTACTTAAAGATATTAATAAATTACTATATTTAGTATAGTAGATTATACTTTTTATAAAGAAAGGTAAGATCTTTATAGTTAGTATATACTTAAATTTTATATCGTTTAATTTAGTTATACTACTTTTATAAAGCTTAAATAATTACTAAAACCTAGAGTTGTGACAAATTTGTATACATTTTACTATATAATTATATAAATGTTTAATCCCTAACTACACGCTTATATAATAAAGTATACTAAATGAAACTAGTCTCATTATATAGATCGTCTTTGAAACTATATAATGATATATAATCTTATAGGGTTAGGGTTAGTTTATAGGAGTATTAACAGGGGGTAAAGTTATAGTAT
>MAVT02000813.1:0-10276 GCA_001702395.2 Diaporthe helianthi
GGGGGAGGGGGAGGGTGAGGGCGGGGCTTGTTCGGCGAGGCTATGTATGGCCTCTGGAGCTCAGGGCGTGCCGCTCGAGCCAGGCGGTCCTGGTTACGCAACGAAAACATCACGCCGGCCATTGATTCAGCCTTACGCTGTCAAAAATGAGGGCCTAAACTAAACCACGGCCAGTGGTGAGTCAGGAGCGCAGCACAGCTTGCCCTTCTGTCTGCGAGGCCGAGGAAATGGACAAAGTCCCCAGCAGGTTTAGCCAAAGAAAACGAGGGTGTATGTGTACTGACCACCGTCACTCGACCTCCCGAATGTGCGCATCGATACACACGACACCGCCAAGCCAGCCTCGTGAGACTAGAAGTGGAGAGGGCGCGGGCCGTCAAGGTTGAAGCAGATGACCGGCTCGCACATTGACAGCATCGTGCGCCATGTCATGGGAAGAGCCATCAGACCCAACCCTAGTTTCGTTGCTCTCTAGCTTCTCGTCATTGAGGGGAGGATGCCGGGAGGGGGAGGTGGGTTTACAGTCGACTCACGAAAGATGACAGACAGTGTGAGAGGAATCATCAATCTTGTGTAACCGCCCAAACTCATGGCGACGCGCAACATACAACGGGATATCTTCCTACATCACGTCAAAGCACCCCAAGCACCCAAGACCTTAGAATCATACCCCTTGAAATCCGGTCATAGCCCCCATCCCATCCTTCCTCTCGACACACGCGCACACACACACGCACGCCCACGCACACACCGGTTCGCACCGCGCAATGCGTACCACAGCATAGATACACCCAAGGCGGCCGGCCCACAAGAGGTCGCGAGAGAGAGAGAACATCGCTTCGGGTGCGGAGAGATAGAAGGTTATGGCTTGTGTTTCTGTGAGAGGATCGCACCGCATGGGTGAACCAACCCCCTTTCTTTTCTCCCTTTCCCGCCCTCGATCATTCATTCCGTGTCGTGGATGGTACGGTCGACCGGAATATGCCGACGTTTCTTGTCTGGTCGGATGCCGTAGTTAAATGGTTGGCTGGCTGAGCGGTTGGGCGGTTGGCCGGGGTGGGTGGTGGGTTACGCTGTGTCGATTTAGGTCGTATACAAGATTCATTGTGTGAGTGTATTTGTGGCTCGGTGTGAGAGGCGAAAGGGGGTTGCAAGGCCTCTGATGCTGGCGGTCAGCTAGGTCATGGGCTGGTGATACTGGCCCGCCGGCGATGTCGACGGGGAAGCGGAGTGCGAGCGTGTGGCACCACGCCCTCATTCCCGTTCCCCAGAATGACAATGCGGCAAGTTCTTCGCCTTGGAGCATGGTGACAACAGATTGGCGAGGAAAATTTGGCATGAGAGATTGCTCATCTAGCCTCCACGCATGAAAAGGAGATGAGAAAATATGGTCCATCATCCTGGTCGCGAACATCCCCGCGTCTCTCAACCCCAAGTATCTTAGGCGGTCTTCCTGCCATACCCAACACGCCGGAAGGCGGGAAAGGACTGGAAGGCGGGATGAAATACATGTCGGTACCCGGGGACACGGCTTCAGGGTAGGCACATGCGTTGAGACCGCGCCTGATTCGCGGGGATGCACGACCGTTGGCTCCGTTTTGTTGTGCGAAGATCATCTCTCTTGGTGCTCGCAGCTCTTGCAGAGTGCCCCAATGTAGAGCCAGAACAGCTGCTGCTTGACCCCCGATCACTGGCGCCGTGGTTCCGTGGTCCCGCTCTCACCACGATCCTGGTGTTTTAATATCAACACTCCAATATCAGAGGCCCGTTAGAGGCGGTGTGGCAGGAACATGTAGGCCCGGCCACCTGTCTGTGCGATGTGCTGCTTTTTCTCTCTCTTGTATTCTTTTTCTCGTCTCGTCTCCGCTCCCCTGGATGAGCCACGAGGTTTGGCCGGCCGGCCGGCCAACCGATTGATTGATTGGGCGAATCGTCGGCCGGGCCGTTGATCGAGAATAGTTAGTTTCGCAAGTACCTACCTGTGAGCCTGCCCGCGTCGATACACTTTAGATTGCCCCATCGATCGGGCGATTTTGGTGACTGTGACCAGATGAAGTTGACACGGAAACCGGGGCCAGAGTGTCTTCGTCGGGTGACATGGTTGAACTGGGGGGGGGGGGGGAAGGGTGCGAGAAGACAAGATCAAATAATTAAGAGCTAGGGAAGAAAAGAACATGGGCACCGCGATATCCGGTCCACGGGTTCCTTGGCCAGATGTGCGAGGCGCAGGCGTTCCTCGTGTGTTTTCGCACAGGGCCCAGAGCGGGCAGGTCACACAGCCTTGGGGCATGTGCATGTAAGTGGTCGAATTTGATCGTCTCTTAGATTTTGCTTGATGCTGCAGCCAACTGGCCGAGCATGCAACCTGTCATGTCGGACGCATCTTGTTCATCTGTGGGACAATGTAGGACCGTTGTATGGTAAGGGGCGGCAGGGGTAGAGCAGAAGTAGAGGCGTCCTATCACAGTTCCTGCGTGCTTTCGACATTTGGCGCCTACTGCCCCCCATAATCTATTCGCGGTCTCGCACACGTTGTGCGGCGCCGCGTCTCCCCCGGGTTACTCCAACGGAAAGTCTTGAAACAGCTCGCACATAGAGAGACACAGAAGGTCGAGCAAGGTTATCGTTCTTCCCGGCGGTGATGCCATGATGACAAGGGCACGTGTGTAGAAACCGACAAAGCCCAGGGATAGAGGGATGGCCGGACGAACACGGCCGGACCGACAAGAGATGACACCCCCGTTTAGAATGCCTAGGTCGGTGGGGAGGGTGGGATTGGGAGCGCGCTGAGAGGAGCCCAAGCAACCAACTCCAACTCGGGTCTTTATCTCCTCGGCGGGCTAGGCAAGGCTCCAAGGGCCCTGCCTGTCCTGGGTGAGCCACGGGAGGGAAACGTTGGCTCTGTTCTGTCCCTCGCGCACACACACACGCACACACACAACACAACACTCTCGCTCATAGTCGGCCTCGCTCGCCTACTGCCCTTGTCTGGGGTCTGAGATGGATATAGTTATGCCCAGACGATGGCTGGCCCGATCGATTGTTGATCCATGATCCCGACCGTCAGCTCTCCGGGGATGAGGCTTGGGTGGAGATGCAGGCAACGGGGCTATCGCTCTGGCCTCGCATGCGCGGCAGGTCACAGGTTTGGCTTAATTTTCACATTGTTCCTTCTTTTGCGTTGGCGTTGCTGTCGACGTTGAATTAATTCTTGATGCCGGTCGATTTCTACCCCTCCTCGCCCCGCGACACCAGCCGCGCTGCCAAGGCCTGTGTGCCTATCTACCCTCTGGGTGCCTTCCTAATTGCCTTGCGGCCTTGCTCAGGTGGACAGGCGGACGAGCTGGAAACAATGGGGGAAAGGACGAGGATCCGCAGCAGCGGCAACATGGGATTCGTGAGCGATGATACGCTTGCTCTCTTGGCCGGGCCATTGGATGTGGTTGTCGGGCACATGACGAGCTCTCGACGTTGATGCGCAAAAAGTTGGGGTTGGACAGACGCAATTCGCGAGAGCGCCCCTGGACACTAGCAGCCCGCGTTATCTGAGTGGACTATTGATGGGCTCTGGATCCGGGGTGGTCCTGTAATACGCACTCTCACTGTCATGAGCGAACGTGTGGGTGCGTATACCACAGTATGTGTGATAGAGAGCTTGGGCCGGCGAGGATTTGGTTTTGTGCCGGCAACGGTGACTTCCACACCGTATCACGGGATTTCCCTGTCTGGTTGCGAGCTGCGCGAGTGGCCCATCCCGTCCAATCGGCATCAATGCCATCCTCGGGCTGTTTTGGGCTTTGGCAGGTTGACAGGAAGGGCACTGGTAAGAGATGGATTTCATGAAGATGCGCCCGTCGTTCATGATTCATTGTTTCAGCAGGCCGGTCGTGCAGTGCAGACGGCAGGCGTGCATGCTGGCCGTTGAAGTTGAGACTGAGAGGGAGGCATCAAACAAAACAGTGAAAAACGTCGAAGGCTGCCGCTGGTCTTAATATCCGTGGGCCTGTTCTCCGTGCGGCCTGCATACGTGATTTGATGAGCAGCGTGGGATTCCCCTCAACTTGCAGGTGCAGATGACTTGCCGGGCCAGGCGGGCAGACGGGACGGACTAGGTCGTAAGCGGCTGTGGGATGGGGGGCTGGGGGGCTTGCAGGCGTCGTATTGCCTGGGCACGGTGATCTATGTGGCGGCAGTAATCAGATAGTACAGATAGTCTGGGCCGGAGTGGACTCTGCCCATCTCAAGATACTACCTATGGTCTGTTCTGTAGCGAGGGCGTGGTCGTGGAAGGCAGACGCTGACGCACACTTTTTCTTGGTAATCCAGAGGAACGGCCCATCAGTTGCTGCACGATGGATGGATGATGACCTTGGAGAACGTGGAAGACGTGGGAGACCTTGGAGAGATAGACGACGACCACAGAACAGCCTTGGAAGAGCAGAGACAGGCCTGGTGAGCCTTAGATTCGCGACCATTGCGTGGGGACGTAGTGCGTAATGTCGCAAGCAGTCGAGTGTTGGAGTATCTGCAGGTACTCGATCGTGCCCAAGACTTCAGAGAGCTGCGCCAGGGGGCGGGGGGGACGGAGTCAGCTCACATGAGCGACTTGGAAGCTGCTTCTGTTCTCATCTGACACCTGACCCCGGGACGGGGAAGTGGCGGTAGGCAGGGTTGATTTGGGCAGGTACGAACGCAGGTACGTACGAAGTCCACAGTATGATGTCTTCCAAGGAAGTACTTGCACTCTACATACAGTACCTGCCGTGCTGGGCTGCAGGGCGTCATCTCTATCAATATTGATCGCATCTGAGTTCAATGTTGCGCTATGTAGCATAATAATGCCCAATTAGGTACCCAGGTAATAATTAATACTGGAATAACTGACCTAGCTACGAGGCACACATGCGATGTTCAGTGTCACGCTGTCTATGGCGACCGCCGTGATTGGTGCAGCGGTATTGATGATCTTTCCCAAATGTGCTCGGAGAGAAGAATATAAAACCGTTGACAGTAGGCAGGTTATTCCACAGTAGCTCACAGGAGACAGCATGACGAGGGAGGTCAAGACGGCAAGAAGTATACCCCAAGAAAAAGCAAAGACGGGCGGCGACCCTGGAGTTCAAATGTTACGCCACAACAGAGCAAAAAAAGGGACCCCACGCTCGATTGGCATTTCTGAGCCAATCAGGTCATTGTACTCTAGTGATTTCTCAATTGAATCGAATTTCTACATGTTTTGGGGCCCGACGCAGACTCCCACAGGGCCTACCTAGGTACAGACTTGAGGGCTCCTAGCGCCAACAGGCATTATTACTCGCTAGAAATGATGGAGTATCGAGACACATTCTTGCCCTTTTCAGAGGGCTCTGTGGCTGTTGCCTAAAGCGTTTAAGCATCAACCGTCAGCCAGCCAGCCAGCCAGCCCGTCAATCAAATCATTCGTTCGTTTCGTTCGTAACTTGCTTGCTCTGGTGGCCCGAGCCCAGCTCCCCATTGGAATACCAGAAGTGACAACACACACCTACACACACACAAACGCACTACAGCACACAGATGCGCATACCATAGTAGGTAAATCAGGTTCCTTAGGTACGTACCTTGCTCCCTCCCAGTCCTAGCCAAAAGGGCCCAGAGGCCCAAAAGAGGCCCAATTCATCATCGCTCACTCGCCGAGTAGACCAAAGTACACGTCCACGTCCACACACTTCCACACACACACACACACACACACACACACACACACACACTTCCACACTGGCGCGCGCATTATGCACTTCTGCCTGACCTGGCCCTCTCTGACCGCATCCCGCACTCTGGCCCCTCGTACTCGTCATGCTTGGTGTCAAAATGTCACTGACTGCCCACTGCCAACGCCAATTACCAATTACCAATTACCAATTACCAGTACCAATTGCCCGGCTCGATCTTCTTGGCCTCTTTTTGTACAAGTCACGGTTCATCAACGGTTGCATGCATTGCATGCACAGTGCCAGAGCGAATACTGAACCAGGCCTGATGGTCCAGGGCACTCATATTTTCATTTTTCATTTTCTCGTCTTTTGTCATGTTTTTCTTTTCTCCTTCTTCCTTGACGCGTCTTGTCTGTTGTCTACTTTACATTGCATCCATCCGACCAAGACCGAAAAGAGGCCCACCCAAACCGTGGAACTCATACACCTCTGCATGCCACGGAAAATACCCCTGACAGGTTATGAAATATCTGAAATCGCAAAGAAGGCACCCACAAGCCAGACTGCCCTACTGCCCGTCGCCAGCCAGAAGCTACATACAGTACATTACATTACAATACAGTACAGTACAAGCCGGGGACGCTGCCACTGCCCTCTCGCAAGCATACACTCCGCCTCAGGGCCATTGGGCGGCCCCCCCCTTCCACCTCCCATCCCCAATGTCCCCGTACCCGTCTGCCTATTCCCCCCCCCCAGTCGGCTTCCCTGAGTACCGGTACTTCGGCTCGGTGCTCGACCTACCTAGGTACCTACACAAGCCTGACAGCAACCAGCAACAAGGCTCCACGGCTCCACGGCTGCCCCAAGAAAGCGGCGGATGTAACTCTGCGCTTCAGATCGGATTTTTTTGACGTCTGGCCAAACCCAACCCAGCCTTGGTGGGCTCCATGGACTGCCCAGTGCCCACAGGACTGGACTTGACTTGCTGCCATTCCCCCACCCCCCTGTCTTCTTATGTATGCCCACTATGCATACGGTACACGCACCTACACGCACCTACACGCACCTACACGCACCTACTGTACTATCAGACGATCTAAACGGCAAGTCTTTGTCCGCGTCGTCGTCCCTGCTGGACCCCGGTCCGTCCTTGGGACCCCAAAGTTACCTGCCATTTACATCCGCTACAAGCCTGGCCCGGTTGCATGTAGTTCTTTCTTTCCATGTTTTCCGAGCCAAGGGTTCCTTACATGTTCAAAGATGACCCTCGCTAGCCGGCTCTCGCCTTCAGATGTTCCCTGTCCTTCTTCGCCTGCCATGCCACATCTGTGCTTTCTCTCTGTCTCCATGCTACCGTACCTAGACACCGTACCATACCGCATCTACACTACCTAGGTACTGTACATCCAGTTCGGCCCAGCCAGAGCCTACCTGTCACACATTTGTTCGCGCACATATACACACACACACACACACACACACACACACATATGCACGCCTCTCTCTAATTCGTTTCCACCCTGGTCCGTTCGGCCAACATGACTATTTTTTTTCTCTCTTCTTTTCTCTCTGCCTGTTGACCATTTCTTACCTCCAAGTCCCGGCCCGGCCCAGTCAAAGCTCTCTGGTCTGGTTCCGCCTTGTACATCCATCTATCCTTTCCTGCTCGCTGCCCCTCGGATATGGCCACACCCCCCCCCTCTAATCCACCTCATGTGCCTTTCAAACGCTGCACGAGTCCTGCCCCTAAGAGCTCCGGATTTGGCTCCGTCTTTTGCCATTTTGCCCCCATGTTACTTACTCCATCCCCTTACGTCCTGCTCACCTCACCTTGCCTTGGGCCATAGTACTTTGTGCTAGGACCAAAGTCGATCCTTTCTCCCGCGGCCATGCCATGCCATGCCATGCCATGCCAGACCCTGTCCTGCCTTGCCCTGCCCTGGCCCCTCCACCACCGCAGCCCGGCCACAAGCCCGCATCCCACCAATACAACGCCCGTGATATTTGCCTCTCTCGGCACATGCACACGGTGCTCCCATATCTCCCAGGCTCCGAAGCAATCCCAAAAGGCCACCAACCTGCAGACCAATCCCAGGCCTTCCCTCCTCGTCAACGTGCTCCAGGGATCAACCCCAACCGTCATGGGCCCCCTCGCTCCCGTTGGTTCTAACCCTCCGCGGCCGGGAGTGCGGGTAGGAAGCCATCAAACACCGAGGCAGGGATACCGGCCGTCGTCGTCCCCATCCCCATCGTCATGCTATCCCGTTCTGCCATCGAGCGGGGTGTCCCGTCCATGCTCGACGAATAGAGTTAACATGTCTTATCCCTCTGGATCACGGGACTCTGGGGCCTTCTGGCTGACAGGGGGATGCCGTCGAAAAGGTATAAAAAGGCCCTTCTTCTTCGACCAAGAGCTGGATCTCCTTCTTCTGTTTTCTTCCTCCTTCAGTCTCCTCAAACACCATCGTCAGACATCCCAACAGACAAAGTCCTGCCCTCCAAGGAAGCCCAAGGCCTTCCTCAGCATCTTACACCAACACCAAGACACCAAGACACCACATCTCCATACACAAACACCCTCTCCAGAGGCACTCCTCCTCCCAAAAAGCACCATCATCCTCTCTTATTCAGGAGAGAATCCCCTCGACTGCACGTTGCACTTCTTGGAACCCTCCACCACCACCAGGCCGTCTCACCTTCCAGCCTGACCACCCACCTATCTCCCACACTGCCACTCTTCTGCCCACCACAACCAGTTACAAGTCAGCCAGCCACCATGTCGTCCTACTCGCCAACACAGTACTACCCCGGCACCATGCCCATGCCGGTCCCCTCCAAGGGACACCACCAGGGCTACTACTACCAGCCGGAAGGCACCTACTCTGTCTCTCCTCCTGAGGCTGAACCCTCTGTGAGCTCCGGATCTGGCGTGCCGTCGTACAGCACCCCAGGCTACTCGGCCACCACCAGCTACGCCGGCAGCACCCATGGCGAGTATGACTCGGAGCGCTCTGCCAACGGCGTTGACTTCAACGAGTATATGCACGAGCACCTCGCCCAGTCATTTGACCCCCTGGGCCTGGACAAGGCCATGGCCACTCAGGCGCAAACGTGAGTAACTCATACCCTATTTGTCTTCCTTGCGGGCGCAGATTTGCACGGTGGAGCCGGGAGGCAGAAAACACAGAATCAAGGAGCCGGGAAAGCGCGGTTTCTCGGCCGAGTAAATTTGCTCGGCTGGAGTCAAACCACCCGGAAAAGCCTCAATCCGCGCAGATGGTGGCCGCCATGAAACAGTTGGATGCTCAGGCAAGGGAACTGGTCATTGCTAACATTTCCGCAGTTCCGGTCGCCTTAACGACAAGCACCGCCAGCTGCTGGATCTGCAGAAGCAAGCACAGGCCCGGCTTGCGAGATCGCGGGCTCGTTTCGCTGAGGGCATGGACGACGCGCGTGAGGTGCATCAGAACCTGGAGTGGACGCAGAAGAAGGTTTCGTAAGTTCTAGCCCCTCCAAAAAAGATTCTCCATTTTCCCTTTTTACAGAGGCATTTGTCTCGAAGGGGGGGGGCCATGCAGCTTAATCCATCGCCGGGCCAGCGGGCGAGGGGAGAACGCAGCAAGCGAGCGGCCCCATGAGCGGCCAGAATAATCCCTGGCTCTGGATCAGTAAAGGCTGATTTTGTGTATGTCGCAGCTCCCTCAAGACGAAGGCGTCAAAAAAGCACTCCAAGGAGTACAGCAAGGCCCGCGCGAGGCACCCTTCTCCCGAGTACTAGATTCGCCTTTCCAACCAACTCAATTTCTCGCTCTGTATCTGAGATTGCATTTCCTGCTATTTCGAGAAAGAGTGAGGTGATTGAGCGATCGGGTGGGCGACGGTACTTCGGTCCAGGGGCGTCAAACTTCATTCATTTCATTCGATTTTCATATCACCTGGGCTCTCCGGTGAGGCTCAGAGAGAAAAGAGGGAAAAGCACATTGTCAGAACAGGAAAACCAAAAAGTTGCGCTCTATGACGACTCTAGAGCGATCATCCGTCCAATCCGTTCGCTCGTCCGTTTGGCGAGAGACCGGGGGGAACAGCAAAAACAAAAGTTACCGGGGTTGGCGTGTGGTGTGGATTGGGCGAGAACGAGAACTCACCTTACCCACGAATCTTAGCACCAAACCCCCAGGACCACGCCAAAACAATACACCCCTGTCGGAACGCATCTCCCACGCGGATTTGCAAAACGCTACCAACGGGGGTATTTGGGAAGTTTAACACAGACATATGGGGGGGTCAGCGCGTACGCAGACACGAGATTCTATACGAACGGAAAATGGGGAGCCGCAGCAGTACCAACAAAAAAACACACACCGGAAAGGCTGGCATAGATGAGATCTGGACCTGGATCTGGATCTGGATCTGCCTCAGACGGCAGGCGATGGCAACAGCGCCGAGCTGATGGAGGCGGAGGCGGAGGTGGTGGTGGTGGTGGTAGTGAGCAAGCCCTGTAGGGCTGCATATCACACTTGCGCGGCCCGGTCCCTACGCACATCTCTGGAGACACGCCCCCCCCCCTCACCCTCCCCCACCCCCCC
>MAVT02000814.1:6576-20753 GCA_001702395.2 Diaporthe helianthi
GGGGGGGGGGGGGGGGGGGGCTGGATTTTGCTTGCAAACGACAGCACCAACAACGGCTGTGGAGCGACCACAACAACGATCCCATGCTGCAAGCAGCTCAGGTGCAGAACTGGCAGTCTGGCAGCCCCCCTCCCGATTGTCAGCTCCTCGTAAGGATACGTCTTGTACATGCCTGCACACAACCAAGAGGGGCTCAAGTGGGACAGGAGCGGCCTTGATCTTGTCCCTCTGTGGACGCGCCAACCATCGACCGAGGCAATCAAGACGGTGTGCCGACAACGTCTTCACATCGGCAACGATGCCACTTGCAGCATTTCATTCTACGCCGAAGGTGCATTCAACAAGCTGTACCTTGTGAGGACCGATGAGCAGTCCCTGCTCATTCGTGTGTCGCTGCCCGTGTGTCCTCACGACAAAACTCGCGGCGAGGTGACCACCTTGCGATGGCTGGCCGACAATACCGATATTCCGGTACCAAAGGTTGTCACATTTGACGATACCAGCCGCAATGAGATAGGCTTTGAATGGATTATGATGGAGCTGATGCCTGGTGTCTCGGCATGGAGGCGGTGGAGATCACTCACGATGGCAAAAAAGGTCTTTCTGACCCAACGGATCGCCGAGTTCCAAGCACAACTATTTCGACACAATTTCCCCCGTGGTTCATTCCGCGGCATAGGCACGCTTGGGTGCGTCTCTGATGGGGAGAAGAGCCCCGTGCCTGGGCAGCTCATCTCAAACATGTTCTTCATGGGCGACCATGTCAACTATGACGGGGTACACCGAGGGCCGTTCCGCTCAAGCCACGACTGGCTCAAGTCGTACTTGGAAATAGCCATGCGGGAATTCGAGGACGTCATCACTAACGGTGACGACGAGGACGAGATAGAAGAAGCCGAGGGTGCCCTGAGGGTCGCCAAGCGGCTTCTCACACTTCTGCCAAAGATCTTTGCACCCATCGAGGAGCCACCAGAACGTACCGCGCTCACGCATCACGACTTGGGGCTGCAGAACCTACTTTTGGATGAAAATGGCAACATCTCGGCTGTGCTGGACTGGGAGTGCGTCTCGGCGATGCCGCTGTGGGCGGTCACCCAAGTGCCCAAGTTCCTCCGGAATCGGGATAGAGCGGATGAACCCAAGCGGGAGAGCTACCCTGACGAGGATCCCCCACCAGAGGGAACGTCAGGCAACGGACAGCGCGATCCTGACGATCTCGACAATGAAGGCAAGAATGGACTGTATTGGATTCATCTCATGGAGTACGAAACCACCCAACTGAGAAAGATATATCACGACAAGATGAGGAGCTTCTGGCCGGATTGGGATCTGTGTAGGGAAGAAAGCAGGCTCAAGTTGGACTTTTACGATGCCGTAGACCGTTGCGCAGGTGCTGTATTCCTCGGGAGAGTCCGGGTCTGGGTGGACAAGATTGAGGCAGGTGACTTTGTTAGTCTGCAGAGCGTGCTAAGTCCGTTTTAGATGTGGTTACAGTTTAGAAAGGCTTGTAGATAGCTGCCCATAGTATGTCGATCGACATTGATGGATGGGTAGGATGTGATGCACTTGGGCAAATTCATCAACTGGCTTATACCCAGCTCTACTCCAGAGGGTTTGTTGCTTGCTTGACACACGGGCACAGCTGGAAAAGCCTCCAGATGTCCATGTGGACCAGCCCCGAGCCCTGACCCCATGAAAGAACGGCGAGGCGGGAAAGAACAACTTTACTGTGGCTCAAATGCTCCAAGACAAAGAGTGTTGATCACCCTGGGCAGATACTAATGTGAGATTGAGAAACGTAAGCCCGATTCCTATTGAAACAATGCTTGACCTGCTCATGTTACGGGCCTTGCCTTGGCTTTGTTCCATGGCTTTGTTGATATCGACTGCGAACAGTGTCACCACATTAGATGTCAGTGTGACTGTCGTATCAACAAGGGGCCAGGCTTGCTCAGAAGGCTCGCATCGGCTTTCAGAGAACGGGCCAAGAGAGGATAAGGGATACAATTTTGGGTCTGTGTGATGGATGACCTAGGTAGTTTAGGATAACCCTGCTTGGACTTTGAAGGTAGCCCATTTGGTCGTCTTAAAATCAGCTAATAAAACTCAGGCTATAATGGTCTGCTTCCATAAATACTTTTTATCTGTTGTTTTCTTTGAAAACGTGATGAGTGATGTATGCTGTCAAATTCATCGGAAAGTGCAGATGGTAAACCGTATAGTAAGATTTTCAATTGAAATCTCGTGAGTTACCCAGATATTGTCGTTGTGACTTCTATGAAATATACCCAGAAGCATTTCCGGCAGAGATTGCATTAAGCAGGTGCCCGCGGGCTGAGTTTCCAGCCACACCAACTGTGTACCCCTACACGTGGTGAACCTCATTCTTGTCTCTATCTACAAATATAGTAACAATTATTTGTAAAAGTAGCCGGCCATCATTGTTCCCAAGTCCAGTTATCACGAATAGTACCATTGCACTATTCGTACAAAAGGCGACGCCGCCGTCTGCCATAGGCACACAGCGACTATATCACTGGTGACACCAGTCGAACCCAACCTGTACACCTTTAAAAGCCCCCAAGAATAGCCCTACAATACAGTCACTCGAAGTCCTTGACAAGCCAATTATCAGGTGCTCTGCCAAACTTCCTCATCCAGAAAAGGGACCTTGAGAAAAGTAGTAGACACATCCAGAGAATGCCTTCAAAGCAAAAGTCACGTGATAGTGAAGCGAAGTCTGACACTGCCGCGGGGCGGGATTCGCGGGAATGGGGGAGTGTTGCAAATGCACCCTGGGGCAAGGTTGACGCCGCGCAGAAATATCTAGGCTGGGAAAATAAGACGTACCGGTAGGGTATCTGAGATGCATTGATGTATGTCGCATCAATGAGGGGCCGGGTCTCCTTGCAGAAGATCGCATCAGACTTTAGAGGTCGAGCCTAGAGAGACTGACTACCTAGGTAACCTACTAAATTCCTTACCAAAACTGCTCTAACGAAGTATGTGACCCCTTCACGCATTTATAGATGGGGCTTTTGGGCGCCCACGGCCTGAGTACGTGGCATTGGCAGCCGGCCTAAGTCTCTATTTCATAATTTGATAGAACCCACCTGATAAGGGGAAGGTGGGGGAGTCTTCGACATAGCCATGTCATCTAATTATATAGAGTGATAGTATTAAAGTAATGTTTAAATTTCTTAAAGATAATAAGATGATAATACAATGTTAATATAACGCTGTTAAAGGTATAATATATTAAACGGCTCATATTATATATAGGGTTTTAGGATATAAATGTTATGTAAATAACATTGTTTGAAGTTGCGTTAAGGCTTTAACTAGATAGTAGTTAGACTTAAATACTATTCAAGGGGGGTTCTATTATATAATTAGAGGTTTTACTTCCCCGTCAAAGACCTTTTAATCTATTCAATCTATCTCTTACAACCCTTTTAGGACTTGTTTATTTGCTGATGTGATATTTGTTCAGGAGCATAGTGAGGTCTTTGAGTTTGACGGTGATAGGAATTCTTTACTTGAGCTATTATGGAGACCTTTGCTTGAATACCTAGGTAGAAAGATCGATTCTTTCACTGCACATGTGTGGCTGTTTATAGACTTTTGATAACACCTATTTTCATGTCTTGCTCGCATGAATGAAAGTATCGTTTGAGTGGTGTTGTTCTTAATCCGTAGATAACCCGAAGGCGTACGATATCGTTTGATGGCAGTCACCATAGCACGTTTCTAGTTGACGAGAAATGTTTCTTAATTCTTTCTTGACTGTAACAAGTAATTGGATCGCAGATCACAACTTGCGGAATCCTGTATTTGCGGGGATAGATCTCCGGTTCCATGCCGCTGTGGCCAGAAAGCAGATTTTCAATTCTTCTCACAGCTTCCATCTTATCCTGAGTCAACGTGGGTGTTTCACCGCTGCGTCACGTCTCCGCCTGGGAAACAAAACGTGAATGACAGATAGATTGTTGCTGTCAATCTGTCAACTTGGAAGTGATGTAGATGCTCGAGATCAAGCTGAAAACATCAATGATTATAGCAGACCAAATAATGCTCGGCAAAACCAAGGCTGGGGGTGAAGACATAGGACAAAACGCGCCGCACAGGGGCCGCAGCCGTACGCTCGCACTAGCCTGGCGCGTCTGACCCATCGCCATATGACTCATGAGAGCCCCTAGTGCCAAGCATCGCGAGCATGAATTCACTGCCATTTGGATTGCGGGAACAATATGAAACCATGCCCCTGGCGTTTCATCATGGGAGCCTGTCTCCGATGCCACGGTCCTGCGCGAACGTGGTAGGGGATATGCCGGCTGACACAGTAGCATACCCCTCGCTGGTGCCAATCTACCCATGCGGAGATCGACCTCTCGCAATCCATGATCAACACACTGATCTGCCCGCGAGAACTGGATCTTCACATCAAACATTGCAGCCTCGCGCCCCGCCAGGCGCCAGCTCTATCAGGTTCCACGATGGATGTTGCCGCCCACCGGGACGGATCGCCCCTGTCAAGGTTAGAGGAATCTCGGCCTACAAAACACCAGTAATACAGGGGTGAAGTATCCCTTATAACCACCCTCGGACAGCCGTTGTGTAAGTATGCAAACCTTATCGTCTGATGTCTCAAGTGCTAATTTTGTTAAAGACTGGTGCGCTTTTATTTTTATTATTGCAACAAAACGGTCCCTTATGCCGTTCCGCGGGAGTATTATGCCTCCGTGACCTGCCACGCCGAGCTCCAAAGACAACCCCTAGACGGAAAGGGGACGTCGGGAAAAGGCAAGGGACCGCTTGTTGAGCAGGCGGCACATGTGCATAGTACCTAGCCTAGGGTAGGTATAAAGACTCTCCCCTCGCCGATCGCCGCCCATGATGTAGAAATCCAGATTTCCAGATTTCCAGATTGAGAGACAGCTTTCTATCACAATCCTTAGGCTACTTGTTCGTCCCAGTTTCGTCGACATACAACACTCTTTTTACTGAAAACAAACCATCACGACTTCAACCAAGTCCACCAAAACTTGGGTTCACACTCCTTTGAATCAGGTTACCAGAACTTAACTTTCGTTGCACAATACATACCGGTAATCTTCTCTACCCAATCAAAATGAAGTTCATCGCAGTCCTGACATCCATCATCTGCCTCGCCGCAAGCCACGGCATGGTGACGTCGCCACCAGCGCGACAAGTCGGCGAGGCATTCAACAACCAAAAAGCCGACCCGTTTGGAAACCAGCAGCAGTTCGAGCAGCTCGCCGGGTCCCAAAAAGACTTCAACGCGACCTCGTGCGCGTTCTTCATGTGCAAGGGGTACCAGCTCGAAGACAACACCGCCAACGTGCAGACGTTCACGGCGGGGCAGACGGTCCAGATGAAGGTTGAGATCCGGGCGCCGCACACGGGCGATGCCAACGTGAGCGTCATCGACCTCCGGACCAATACCGTCATTGGGCAGCCCATGATCGAGTTTGAGGACTACGCCAGCACGAGCTCGGGCGTTGCCAAGAACAACACCGATTTTGAGGTCACGATGCCCGATGTGGCGACGCAGTGTGGCGACGTTGGCTTCTGCGCCATGCAGTGGTGGTGGCACAGCGAGGAGGCGGGCCAGACTTACATGAGCTGTATTGACTTTACCATGGCTTGAGTTAATCTGGGTTGTCGTCTGTGGTTAGTGTGCTTTTGAAAGGCGTTGGTCCGCAGGGGTCTACTTGCAGTCACGATTTGATTCTACCCCATCTGAGACGAGGCGTGTGGATGTTTCCAGACTGTCCCATGCTGGTAGATGCTGTGGGCCTGTGGCTATGGCATGTCTTGCTGTCTGCTCGCATAAGGACTGCGGGTTTGTGCTTCCGAGATCCATTTCAAGTTTTTACTATTATGAATAAATGTTTCATGGGACTGCGAGATTATGTTGAATATGTAAGAACTGTTAGCAAAAATGAAAAAAAAAACATACAGCACCGGGTATTCGCTGGTCGTCACCGACCCAACCACTAATCCAGCGATTACAGGCTTGACTATGGGAGAGCGGACGGGATCCCGTATTTTCCTGTATCTATGGCCGTATGTGCTTGGGAGGAAAATTTTGCAGCTTATATTCAGCATTACAGCATCTACTCGTGCTCATTACCATCACGCACAACACGCCAAGTGGTTGAACATTCTCCCTCGCACAAAATATCGTCGCTCAGCCAGCCCCGCGTACAGTACTTACACAGCACCTAGGTATAGTTAGGTACATAGGTATGTAGTCTAGTTTGATTTTGCCCGCTCACTTCATCAATCCAGTTCTCTGGCTGCACACTAATCGGGGAGTGGAAAACCCCGAAGCCTTCGCAGTTAAAGTTTATCTGCAGCGCGGGCGTTGCGGCAGGGGGGCACTTTTACGAAACGCTCTGCCACTGAGCTGTTTGTTCATCCCGAATCTGCTGGCAGCTCTCGGACTAGGAGACTGAGAAGGGCAGGCAGATCTACGTTGAGAAACACTTCCACAGCGTCGGCAATTCTTCAGGTGATACGGGCGCAGAACTCTATCCCGGTGACCCAACCCACGCCGAGGACAACCCACGCCGAGGACAATCAAAAACTCTCACCTGCCGCAGCTGTGCTGACAACAGGCCATGTCCAACCTGTTGATATATGTCCCATCGCGGCCTGCACACAGTAGAGCACTCGACTTTGAATATCCACAACGCACTACCGGTAATGATCACAACCACCACCTCGTTGCCTGCACGATAGCAGCCTCGAAATCCGATAAACATAATTTGGCACAAATCAAAGCTCCGTTCCCAATATTCCAAAATCCAGAAATGCTCCTAGACGCCATCCAGCAGGCCCCCGGCCTCCGAACCCTCACCGCGCCCTTCCCACCGTTCCCCAACGCCCCAAACAACACCGACCCCAACGCGCTGATCCCAAGCTGGGGCCGGTACTACCACGCGCGCCGGAGGGCCAGCGAGCACCTCATCCACGGCCTCACACACAAGCCGAGCTCCACCCGCGCCGGGGTTCTCCTCACCCACTTTGCGATCGGTGCTGCCATCGGCGCCGTTGCTGCCGTCGCCGCGGTGGCCGTAGTAGCGTGCGCCAGCGCGGTGGTCCTCGGCCTGACCGTCGACATCGTGTCGGGCATCGTGATCGATGCGGCGATTCGCATCGCCGTCTTGTGCATGAGGGGCGGCGCGAGGCTTGCCGCCAAGTTTGTGGCTAGTCTTTTGGGGGGAGCCGCGAGTATACGCCAAGGTATGTGTATGTCCCAAGTCGAATTCTTTTCTTCATGTGATCGGCGAAATAGTTATGCTGACTGGACTTTGCTCGACAGTGTATGCGTCGTGGGGAAAGGAGCAGACAATTCATAATACCAGTTCTGTGGTTCCCGCACGGAGCACTGTGGTGCCACGTCGGAGCCACGCTCCACGGTACATATTCGGGAGCACGCAGGCGAGGCAGGGAAGTTCTGGACTGAGGCCGTTGTGGTTGGCGGCCTCGGCGGGGGTGCGTTTGGGTGGGTCACCTGTGGCACAGCGGTATTCGGACTGGAAGAAGGACAAGGGCGTGACTGTGTTTGCTACGATTGCCTTGGAGCAGTGGAAGCAGAGGGTCACCAGCCGGATTAGGAGGCGGAGCTGATGTCTTACGGATGGTTATTATATTGGGCGGGTGATGTAGCATCGGTGGCGTATGGCCTCTACTTAAGTAGGTGGATTCACGATTGACGACAAAAGTAGCCCCTGACTATTGAACATGGACGATCAACCTTATATCCGCACCAGAAGCATTTTGTCTACTATAGCTTAGGTTGAAATTATTAATCCTCACCAATGTTTCCACTGATCAAGGCGCTTATCATGTCCACAAATACTCTGCTCCTCTTTTGAGCGGCGCTTTGGTGGGAGGTCCACGATCCACATTCACAATTCGGATCATTGATGTTACCGACAAGGCCGTTTCCCCGGTGCTGAAGTGATCAAAAAAATTGAGAAATGTCCTAAATCATGTGTCTGTCTACCCACTGTTACGTCCCTGATTCCATAGCATTGTTGTAGCCAACGCCCAACCCACTAACACTACGCATCTCTAGCAAAAGCAGGCGTCACAGCTCTGGCTCAAGATCCACAGATTCCACCGCTTGAACCGCTTCTGCATCAACCCAAACAGCTCCTTTGAGTCGGCAGCCTTCTGAAGCTCTTCCTCAAAGCCCTTGATGTAAGTAATGTTGCTCTCCAGCAGAGCCCTCGTGTAGCCCGCATCCGGCTCAGAGCGAACATGGAACGAGTGGCCAGGAATCACTATCTTTGGCTCCAAGTCAATAATCTGATAAATGGCCTTGATCCATTGGGCCCGTCTTTCTGCACTGTTCGCTTCGGCTAGGTACTGGTAACAATCCCCGTTGTACGCAACATCTCCCGCCACCACGAGGTCGAGGGCCTGCACGTGGACGAAGGAAGAGTTGTGCGTATCGGCATGCTGGATGTCATGGACATAGATGATATCTCCATCCAGTTCGATCTCGTTTGATGCGGGAAGCGCCTTGAAATCCACACGCCGCTCGTCAAGGCCCGGGAACCCCACCTTCCACAGGCCCTCATACATGTCTCGGGCGTACTGAGATCCGACGCCCTCGATCACGTAGCGGCTGGCCACAGCTTGAATCCCAGGGAAGTTGTCCTCCAGAATTGGGAAGCCGAAGAAGTGGTCGCCATGCGCATGTGTCGTCAGGAACAGCTTGAGGGCGCAGCCTTCTGGCAGTGTGCCCTTGATCCATGCGGCCAGGTCTCTTGTAGCTGGGATGGTGGTTGGGCAGTCGATGATTACCGCAGAGGAGGGCGTGTAGACCAAGGTGCAGGATAGTGGTTGCCAGAGACCTGAGTCGGGTGACGAAGGGTCTGGAGATGGCAGAGTCGTGCGAAGGGGAGGTGAAAGAAATGTTGCGAATTTTATTGCCATGGCTGTGCGAGTTCGTGGGTTGAGCTGTTTGGATAATCGATAATGTATGACTATCAGGTATTGTTTGAGATGCTTAAGTGATAGATTTTCGTGTCCTAGATTGATGAGAAGATTTTCAGGATTTGGATCAATCGATGAACGTGTAAAATAATAAACTTTTATATTTCTACGACTTGTTCAAGAGTGGCAAACTGAACTCATCGCATTTGCAGGCAACATCATGGAACTGTCGTAAAAAGGTTTACCCTCGAAATTGAACATAATCAATTCTGTAAGCGAATTACAAACAATTTTGATATGCCGAGGATACAAAAAAGGCGCGCTGGATGTGCTACGTAGTAAGTACAGGTAAGATGTGCATGCGGGATCAGTAATCTGCATGCATCAATCTCAGATGACGTATCCCAGAGCCTGGTCTTTCAAGTTGTCTTATTTCTGATCATTTGTTACCCTGCAGGTCTGAGAAATTCATTCACAACAAAAGTACAATGCTTGCTGGTGGGTCTGAGGGAAAGCCCCAGTAGCACATTTCCTCATGTCCTTGGTGGTCTCGTTTTACCAGCCAGCGTTAGCCCAATGCGCCTAGTATAGTTGTTTTGCTCTATCCAGCCAATATTTCCAAGTATCTTTCAAGGCCTAAATCATCTCGAAAACTTGAAACTTAAGGTGCGAGCCACTGTACCCTCCACGCTCTTGCTGGCTCTCTACGCCCTTGTACCGAGGTAGCCTTATAAAAGAAAGGATACGTGTGCAGCGAG
Organism: Diaporthe helianthi; assembly: GCA_001702395.2. Taxonomy (NCBI): domain Eukaryota; kingdom Fungi; phylum Ascomycota; class Sordariomycetes; order Diaporthales; family Diaporthaceae; genus Diaporthe; species Diaporthe helianthi. The sequence goes on from MAVT02000814.1 coordinate 16,311, forward strand.
AGTAAAAAAGACTAGCAGGGGCAAAGAGGGCATAGAGGACACAGAGGCTATAAGTACCAACTACGGACAACGGTGGTGGAGTAACCTTTGGCCATCCGCTTGGCAGCACCTCGGTGGACCTTCAGCCACCTGTTCTGTGGGTGCTGCTTGGCCTAAATTTGGTCCCCAACCAAAAAACATAACATCTGTGGACCTCTCCGACGGCAGACCTTCCAAGGTCCCATTTACCTCGCCAAAAGCCGACACTCTCCCGACCTATTTACCTATTGACCGCCACTGTCTTCAGGAGGCATAGACGTGTAGTTTCGATTTGTGCAATTGAGAGCGCCATTCTCATGGACACCTCTACTGAGGCGGACCTCGCTGCCCTACATGACCAACTTCGCGGCATCAAATTTTATGCTGCGGTTGAGGGAAAGAGGATCTGCGAGGGCTTTGCGCCCCTTGTATTGGAGCACACAACAGCTGCCGGACGGGTTTTAGCTGTTAAAGTTAGTGAACGTGGGAACATTGACAAGTCTGAGGCTGATATGAGTATGCTTCCTTGCCTGCCACTTTCTAGAAAAGACATCTAACCTACCGGTAATTTATTATAGTGCATTATGATGAGTATGCTTCCTTGCCTGCCACTTTCTAGAAAAGACATCTAACCTACCGGTAATTTATTATAGTGCATTATGCTGCAACCCACCGCATTCGTGCGCCCAAAGTCCTCGGCTGGTACGAAATCCATACTCATAGGCCTACAAGGCCTGTCGCAGTAGCCATGGTCAGCGACAAGGTGCCCGGCGTGCCCCTCGTTGATGTTTGGCTGGGGCTTAGCAAGGAAACCCAAGCGAGCATCAAAGACCAGCTTCGAGACCAACTCCAACGGATGCGTAATTGTACCCAGCAGTACATTGGTGGATGTATTCATCGTCAACCGTCACGTAATGTCTATGACCGCCCCTTTACTCGCTTCTTCAGTCCATTTGAAACCGAAGAAGATTTCGATAAGTGGTGTTTATCCCGTGTCAACAAAGGATCATATTCCCATTGTAAATGGAACAAGTTCCTCAAGCGTGAGCGTGAGAAGTCCGGCAAGAACAACTTCGTATTAACTCATGGGGACCTAACGCCTAGAAACATACTGGTCCAGGATGGTGTTGTCACTGGTATCATTGATTGGGAGCGAAGCGGTTTCTTCCCCACTTACGCTGAATATGCATTTGCGATGGTACTTTGTCATTCCCATGAGAATTGGTGGATGCCGGTGTTGAAGGAAATCCTAGAGTCTTGTTCGAAAAACAGACTTGAATTAACACGCTTGGTTGAAGATAGAGGATGGTAGTTGTATGATGAAATGCGATCATTAACCTATGTTACCTAGGTATAGAAGGTACCTAGGTAGTTGGTTAAAGTCATAAAAAGCACTATCTACCTAGGTTTATAGTACAACGAAGTTAAATAGTATAGTATACTTATTTGCAGTGCTAACTACCTAGGTATGCATGTAACTAGGAAAGCAGGTGTTTAATCTGTTTGTTGAGCTACAAACCTGTCTATTCATAGCAACACTTAGTCCTACCTTAATCTACATACATCTAAAAGGTATGCGGTCCCTTTACATAGCAGTAAACACTACAAGACCATGCATTTTCAAGCATTTTAAAGCAAAGAAATTGTTAGAAGACTCCTCTGTCTAAGCATGCAGCCTTAGCTATATACTGCATAGATAGGACTGATAGTAATGATTCCAGCTCATTTAAACCCTACAGCTACCTCCAAAGGCCTATGTGTTTTATGTAAAGTTGAAGGTCTGAAAAAGATTTCTACTACTTGTCCTAGCTTATTATAACATACCTAGGTAGAGTCTGGTGTTGAAAGGCAAGTTGGTGAGACGCAGGACTGGATGATCCTTCAAGATGCTACGCCTGACCCTGCTGGCTTCGTATTCTCTTCCTTTGAGTGGGAAACCAGGAGTGTTCACAGGGCCTAATTTGTTCCATGAACCATAACCATATACCCTTGTTCAACGCTATCAATCCTGAATGTGAACTAGCAACCTCAGCATGTATTTCTATTATTAGAAAAACATGGTGTCATTGTCCCTAGATGAGATTGATCTTCATTTTGATTTGTGCGTCAGTGGCTTACTTTAGGCTGTAGCTGGATCAGGATAGCTTGAGTGCTGACAAGCTTGGCGCGGCCGCAATGGGATCCATTTAGCAAACCCTTGGCCATGACCTTGAATCCTGTCGCCCTCCAAACCCTGAAAAATCCTCACTCTGCGCCGCAGGATTAAACGCTCGACACTCCGCGTGAGAACTAATGGCAATAGGAAAGAGTATGAAACGAGGTTAACGACATCCTAAGGTATATAGCGACAGGAAAGGATTCAGTCAGCGGCCACGATGGCATCGAGTGTCAGAATACCAAGGCCGGGCCCATTACTGAAGCAAAGACCTCAAGGCCCGAAACTGGCGTTGGGCCTGACGGGCAATAATAGAATCCGTCTTCGTGCGGCGAGACAAGTTCGAGGACCTACATGTATTTGTATATAATGTGCTAGAGAACTCCCACTTGCTTTGAGTAGGAGACAGAACATCATCACATCACTTCAGCATTTCCAATTATCTTCTTAACCCTCAGAGACATCAACAGTTCATCCATACTCTTCAAGTCCTGTCGGAATCCCTCATCTTACCATTCTTAAAAGAAAACAAACATAAAAAAAATGGTTCGCTGCCCCAACTGCGGTGCCAACCCCATGGGATACGGCAGGGTTAGATATACCTGCGAAGCGCCTGATTGCGACCGTGGCAAGGTCATCAAGACTTGCAGTGCTCGGGAGTGCAAGCGGGGCCAATACTACGCGCCCAGACTGAGGAGGATGGAGACATGCCTCACCTGCAGGGGCAATTGGAGATGGACGTCCAACGAGAATTGCCGTACATGCCGCGGAAGGGGCTATACCGAAGGGCCTTGCGGTGTGTGTGTTGTCAACAGGGTGAGTTCCGGATGGCTCTTTAATTAACCCTTTCTGTCCTGTTATGTCTTGCTAACATACCCGAGCAGCGTAGCTGAGTGTCGGGTTGTTTGCTAGCTTGAATATTTCTCGGGGGAGAACCTTGTTTCCCGGGGATGTTGTTCGGCGAGGTGTGGGCGATTTGCGGAGACTTTGGTAGCTGGTCTTCAAAGATACGGAAGAATAGTTATGCTGGCATAACATTTCTATACTTAAATATTGCGAGTTTGCATTGATTGTGATGCTGTAATATGTGTGAGTGTTAACTTTGAAGTAAATCGATTATCAACGACGATGATGCGTATGTTGGCACGAGCAGACTGACAGCCATACTAATTCTAGAACACTACTAGCACGATATAATGAACCCGTGCCCGCATCCACATATACCTTTTGTAGAACCCTGCAATCTGGAAGGGGATGCTACCTGGCATGTTAAAAACGATGCGCTGGTGGGCGAATGACCCACAGCTTCTAGGTGAAATGATGTGTGCTGATCGGTAAGTGAAGGAGTCGATGCTGACTGACTTGATCACCTGCAATTATGTTGTGATGATGAAAAGGCCAATAAATCAGGTAGCTTGACTCGCGTACCTAGAATCGGTATCTGCTTTTATTGCCCATTGTCGGCAATGGCTCGATGAGGCTGAGATGCCATCGCCAAGTACCATGCAACCCCTACCTACGGGACACCCCTACCTTCAGGACAGCAAAATCACTAACACCCGCACAAATATACATACTTTACTCATAAATTTCTCTTTAACTAGCCTTTAAAAAATCTTAGTTTCAAGAGTATATAATCTTACTAAAAGGGCCCTTTTAATTATATAATTTTTATTATAAATATAGCCTTATTTATACTACTTATTACTATTAAAATATAGGGTGTCTGTGAGGCTATATTGAGGGTGTTAATGTATAGGCTATATGGTTTTTCTTTGCATGTGGCCCGTGCATTAACACCCTTAATATAGCTTTATAAATACCCTATATTTAAGTAGTAATAAGTAGTATAAATAAGGCTACATTTATAATAAAAATTTATAATTAAAACGGCCTTTTTAAGGAGATTATATAGTTTTAGTATTATATATTTTAGATTACGAACTAACGGGAGATATACAAGTAAAGTATGTATATTTGTGTAGGTGTTAGTGATTTTGGTGTCTTGAAGGTAGGGGTGTCCCGTAGGTAGGGGTTGCACAGTACCCATCACCGAGCACCCACGAGATCTTTAATGACCGTTGCGCGTTACCCTTGGGTACCGGTGAGAGCTAGTAGGCTCAGGAATTACCTACCTATAGGTACCCATAGGTACCTAACGCACGGACCTAAGTCCTTATTACCTAGTTATATAAGAAATTACCTATAGGTACCTATAGACCTATAGGTAATATATAGGTAATAGCTTATATAAGTTATTTTTAAAATAT
>MAVT02000815.1:0-20733 GCA_001702395.2 Diaporthe helianthi
TAGGCAGCCGCCGTGTCGCCGCCCATCTCGCCGCTCAGCTCGCGAGACGTCGGACCGCGACGAGGTGCTGTGCCCACGTAGCCCAGCAGAGCCGCCCGAGCTGCCTCGACGGCCTTCTCGGCATGGCCCAGGGCTTCCCTCAGCGCCCGCGCGGTCGGGTCCCCATCAGCTCGGCCAACGTTGGCCTGGAGCATGTTCCCATGGTAGACGTCTTCTCGGCTCGCATATCTCCCGGCTCGGCCCCCCTCGCTGGCCTTCTGGTCATCCTTCAGCTGGAGGATGTGGCCATTCAGCCATAAGCCCTCTAGTTGTTTTGCGGACATGTCCTTGGCGCCGGCAATCTTACCGCGACAACCGGCAGAGCCGCAGACGCAAACGAACGGCTGCGCCATGTCCCATTCGGTGGAGGGGTAGAAGAACTAGGTATTTGTAAACGACGGAGCACGCGGGCTAAGTTGACCCGTCCGCTTCAGAAGACTGGGGCTCAGGAATATTGAAGAGGGAGGAGGGTGTGGACGACTTGGAGGAAAATGTCAAGGTAACACGAACAGTCAGCTCATCACCGGGCTTCAGGCCCTGGGGCCCAGCAAGGACGGTCATGTTGGCCGTATCGATAATCTGCACAGACGAGCACTCACTGTCAACCATCCATGCCAAATTCCCATTTCGAAGGCCCTTATTATTATTATTAAGTCGAGCTGATGTGGTCTCATCGCGGTGGGGGGTGGTGGTCTGCTGGTGTGCGGGGTTGTCCGAGACTAACCAGTGAAGGCTCACAGGAGTGGTTGAGATAGAGCAAATCGCTGTTAAGTTCGAGGTGCCTGTCTCGACCAATCTGTACAGTGGAGTAGGCCGGCTTGTTGGCTAGGGTGCACGGTGGGAAAGACAACTTCGCAACGACGGCGAACGGGGCTGCAGCGGTGGTAGACACGCTCTTCGAGGTGAACTCGGCCTCGCTGAGAATAACTTCCAACAGGTCTGGGTGGGACGGCTGTGCCCAGTGCGGCTTGATCGGTGCCATGGCTCTTGATGTTCGAATGTTCGCACAATCAGGGAAATGCTACGGGGAGGAATTGGATTCCCAAATTAATAAAAAAAGGGCTTTCGTGAATTCTCGGGTGCATCCAAGGGGGGTAAGCGTTTTTAATTATAGCACTCGAGGGCCTCCACTTCATTTGACCCCCTCGCGCATGAACGACCTCGGGACAATACTCGGCCCACCAGCTGACGGTAACAGCAATGGCCACATTCTCACTTATTAGGGACGTGGTTGGTTTCTTAAGATGGATAACTAGAAGGAAAGTTCGTCATGAAGCTAGTTAAAATTATCAATTGATACCTAAGTCATTTTCATCTCCCTGCAAATGTTTTCCCAGACCGCAGGCGGCAGCTTGGCCGTTAGCCAATAATTACCCGCGTGGTCCTCGCCCAACACGTTAAACACGTTCCTCAAGAAGGGTGGATCCTGCTTAGTGCTAATGCAGTGGAAGTATACCGGCCTCCCTGGGACGGGAGCTATGTCGCTCTTGGGTCCAGGCCTGACGACTGCTGGGGCAAAGTCAATGACATCGAAAAACCTAGCCTTGGCCCAGTTGCTGCATGAGAACAGAGTGCTGCTAGCCTTGATAGGCAGGACCGGACTGCTGCCGAGCTCGCGGGTGAACCTTATTAGACCCCTGACTTGGCCCTCGGTGGCTTGGCTCCGGAGCGACTGGCGGTACCTCAGGGCGAGTTGGCCCAGCGGCAGGAAGCGTGCCTCATCTGCGGTCACTTGAGTTACAGCAGAGCGCACAAAGTTGCCCACGTAGGCGGCGGACGGGTTGAAGACGTCTGGGAGGCGACTGCGTAGCTCGAAGGCGTTGCTGAAGGCCAACGGGCGGCTCGAGGGCCCGGAGCCGCGGCAGGTGATCTGGGTCAACCAGGCCGCCAGGATGTCACCGTCACTGATAAATGGCCTTGTCGGGACCGCTGTCCCGTTGCTCGCAGTGGCACCGTGTGCGTTTGCGTCGGTCTCTGACAGGTGGCCTGCTGCCTCCCGCCTCAAGGCCGCCAGAGACTCTGCCGGGAGGAAGATGGTCCTGAGCTCCTGTTCGGGGACCCAGAAACTGTCCCAGATTGAGTGTACAACAAAGCTGGCCAAGCTGAGTCCACCAAGGTTCCTGTCCTTGAGGGCGTACGGTTCCTCTTTCTCGTGCAGCTGCCCAGTTCCCACACTGGCCATGGGATCCTCGCGCGTGCCCATAAAAGGAGCGACCTCATCCTCCTTTCCGGCGAGGACCTTGCACCAGTTCTGGACGATGGCCAGTCTGCCAAAGCCATCTGTCGTGTTGTGAGGCCAATTAAGCGAGACTAAGGTTGCATCAAGGAAGGTCACGACATGTAGGCCGAGCTGGGGCGTGTCGGTGTACAAGTAGTCATCGATGCCGCCAGGTGTCGTGTCCGCGGGCCCAACGAATGGCCGGAATCGCTCAGGGCTGTCATAGATGTGCAATTCACTTGTCGCATTAGGCATTTGTGAGGCCAGTGGATGCTCGGCGAATGAAACGCCAAAGCTGTCCTGGCTGAACCGTACCGCTGGTCTTTCCGGTGTGAACTCCGACGGAACGTGGATCTCGAGCTTGCCATTCGGCTGGAACATGTTATTATTTAGTCGTCTGAGACAAAGGAGCATGCATAAATATGGGCATGAGCACCAAACGTACGCCTTTTCTAAGTCTGCCCCCAAGTTTCCGCCAGCCGCCAATCTCCAGTAGCCGGGCCAAACCGTCGTGCAGCTTCTCGGCGTCAAGAACGTCGTTGAAGCGTATATCCACGCCAGGATTATTGACCTGTTGATCGACAAGTCGTCAAAATGGTGCATTGGCAACACCTCATCGGTGGGGATGCGCTGGTGTTCGACCGCCGCTGGGCCCCAGCCAAGCACGGTTTTGACACCGTCAAGACCCATGATTGATGATAAAAATACGTCAGAGAGAAGAGAATGTAGGTTTGGGGTAAAAGAAGAAGGCGGAGTAAGCGGCCAGCGAAGGGGGTCAACCAAAGGTCAGACCCCCGGGTACTGTTTTGTCCAACTAAGCAAGCTATAGCCAATTAGGGCACGCTGTTCAACCGTTTTAACCGCTTAGTCTTTAAGCGTTAACCACTGTAAAGCAGGTGTTAAGCCCCTTCTACGGCCCTAGGAGCTATTCGTCCAGGCCCACTAGCATAGAATTTCTTAGGGGGGCCCGGCTGCGCAGCCCCCCGCCTTGCCTACGGCGCTAGGCGCCTCCGGCTTACCCCTACTTATAAAGCTCGCGGCCTTACTCCCGGGGATAAGGATTTAAGTTTAACGTACCTAGTTAACTTAAAAGGCTTTAAATATATATATATATAATAGGCTAGATTTTAAGTACTTTAATAGTTAAATTATAGTTTTTACACTATAATAAGCCTAGTAATATTCTATTTAGAAACTATATTAAGTAGATAATATTAGTAATATTTACGCTTTAAAGTTATATATATTATAAGAAAAATATAACTATTAATATATTTAATATTGTATATTTATAATTTATAAGTTTATTTAAATAATAAATAGATTTATAGTTTATAAATAATTTTATTTTTATTATTTTAAGTTAATAATAATCTTTTAACTTATTAATGTTTTCGTTTAAATACTTTTATACTTTTAAATTAAATACATTTATACTATAACCTAAAGACTTTCTAAAATGTTTTATTATATTATTTACTATATATAATTAGTTTACTAATATTTACCTCTTAAATTACGTCTAATAGTAAATTAAGTCGATAATATTATTAAATATATTATATTAATAGCTAATTTATATAATATTAGACTATACTTATATAGTTATAAAGATCGGGTATTAGTATTATTATCTCTTTAAATATTACGTTTTTAAATCCTTTACTACTATTTTAATAGACTATATACCTTTAAATTATGTATAAATAAAGTATGAAGCTATATATATACTTAGGTAAAGGAAGAAAGAAAGATAATTTTATAAATTTAATTACTAGGTATATCCGGTTATTAACTACGGTACTGTAATTATATATAAAAGACTATTCTATTCTAATAAATTTAACCTTAGTAGTAAGAATAAATATATAATAAAAGTATTCTCTTAAAGCTTATAGGTAGTATTACGATTTATATTACTAATATAATAAAAAGTATATTTATATATATATTAAAAGATATATTATACTTTTAAGCTTAAATAAATAGATAAATAAATAAATAATTTAAATAATATATATATATATATATATTATACCTTTAAATAAGTATACTATATCTTTATATTATTATATTACCGATATATAGTTATTAAGATCTACTATTATTACTTTACTTATAGAGGGTTTTCTTAAGTATAACTTTAAAAGCTAAGGAGTATAGCTTTAAAACATATTAATTGGACTCTAAATAAGCTAGTTATAAGAACTATATATTACTAGATTATAAAAACTTCCTAGTACTAATTCTATACTCAAATATATAGTAAGCGAAGACGCTTTAAATCTAAATACGTTGTTTCTAAAAGATCCGCGATTCGTATAAAGAAAATAAGGAGTATATAAATATACTATTTACTTCGGCGTTATAGTTAATTAACGCGCCCTATTTACCCTTACTTAATATATATACTACTAATACTAAGTATATCCTTACTTATAAACCTACTAATATCTCTAAAGTTAGTATAATACTCCCGCGCTTACTATTTACAGCGTATAATATAAATAATACTATAAAGATAGCTTTACTAATAATAACGGCTTATATATTAAAGTAAATAGCTAGGAAGCTTTATATTAGGTCTTATAAGATTACTAACTACTTAAATAGTAACGAAAATATTAATTTAAAAAGGATTTAAGTACGTAACTATAAAGTAAGGCCTTTATATAATTAATAATAGTATATTATGATTTATTTAGTAAATTAATACTTTAAGTTAATATTAGTATACTCGAGCTATATTTATATTTATATACCCTCCGTTTTCTTTTATATGAATCTCTTAACTTATTTCTTAAGGAAAGTAAAAAGCGTAACGACGAGATCATAAAATATAGAAACGTTTTACTTAACTTCGATAGCTTTATATATATACATTAGGAACATTAAATAGTAGGCGTCTTTATATATAGTAGAATCCTTGCCTATATCTTTTAATATATACCTACGATTTCAATAAAATTAATTCCTACACAAGAATTTCCACTAATTAAATAAATATTCTCGACGTGATATTTTACCCATTTACTAATATCCTCTTTACACCTAAATAATTCTCTAACATTGGGCCTTGCTATAAGACGTTGCTACCGTGTTATATATAGAGTATACGTTGCACTTGTTTTTATAGACTAGAGAAGGTCTCACGGTGGATGAAGATACCCTTAAACGAGCAATAATAGGGTGGTATACTAGCTCGTAATTGTCTTATTCATTTTACGTGGACCTTTAATTCCAGATTTTGTCCTATTTTACGAGTTGTAGGGCGTCTAGCCATTGTTGAAGACAGCCCTACAGAGGTCCAAACTCTGTCTAGCATTAGTTAAGTGAGGCCGTAAAGTGAACTAATCAAGCTTATCTCCCACTTCCCTTTTTATCCTATGATTCGCAAATTTGGAGTGGTAAGTTGAAGATTCTAATAGCGTTTCTCCTTCCTACCAACTCTTTGTCCTCAGGGGCTAAGTCCACACCTTTCCACCAGTCGTTGGCTTCCTTGATCGAATTATAAGGGTAGTCTTTAAATCTGTTAGTCAACGTAGCGGCTTGGTGTGATATAAAGTAGAGTATGTAAATTGTCAACCATCTGAATACTCACCGATTGAGAACATGCACCTTTCAATGCCTATCTGCTCAATGCATAACTTCAACCCGGAAGTGGAAAAGTCACCGGAGGTTGTAACGGAGACATTGTGCTTGAAGTAGTAGCTGTAATCTTCTCTGGAGGGCCGGGTAGCCTTTTTGACTGGTTTGTTGTACCAGTGGTCTGCCCGCCATAGGTTGAATGGTACACTGGCGTCCGCTGCGTTAGTTCAAAAACTTGAAGTGTGGGTTCACAGACACAACCGAGCAGCATCTGACTCAGACTCACCCTTCACCGAGGTGTCCGGCTACGATCTGCACACCCGGGAACCTGTCAAAAATGCCGCTCGAACAAAGGGCATAGAGATGGAAGCTGAGGTCCAGGTGGAACGAGACAGCAGCGCCTACGAGGTGCTTCCTCGGGCCCCATCTTGCGTGCGGCCCCTCGAGCTCTTGAGACGAGGGATATCGCGGGTGCAGGTAGATCGGAACACCTAGAACCTCGACTTCGTGCCAGAACAATTGGTACTCGGGCGCATCATAGTACTTCTTTCCAGCACCGTCCTCGCCACACGTCTGAAAGTCATTGACCATGGCCCCAAACATGCCCAAGTCTTTCACCGCTCTTCTGAGCTCTGCCGCCGCTTGTGCAGGTGAATGCATGGAGAGAGCGGCGAGTACTCCAAACCTGCTCGGGTTCTTTGCGACCTCCCCAGCCAGCCAGTCATTGGCATTTGTGGCAAGGATGGCAGCTCTCACGGGGTCTTTCTCGCCTTGTGCACCTGGGGAGGTCAGGGACAGGAGCATATACTCAACACCCTCGGCATCCATCTCAGCAAGACGCTGACCGTGGATGTCCATTAGCTTTTGGGTCAGCGAATGGTGTTTGAGCCGAGAAGCATCTTGGCCCGGTGCGAATAGCGAGGCAGTCTCCGCCATCCATGAGATGCCTTCGGGGTCGAGTACAGCCTCTTCTATAGCCACGGTCCCCTTTCGATGCATTTCTCAACAGTTCAAAATTTAATGCCTCTCGATATGATTCTGCGACCTTTTCTTTCTAGAGGGTTGAAACGAGAAAGGCCGGGTAGGCGTGACTCGAATGGTTGAAAGCCCTATGTAGACTGGAACTTTTTTTTTTGTTTTTTTTTTGGTATGAGTAAGACTTGATGATGACCGAATGGACCACGCTGTCCCGGAGTTATCACGGCGTTGTGCCGAAGATACATACGTTTTCGGGGACTGGGGGGGGGGGCGCGCTGTAGTAATTAGGTAGCGTTCTAAGTTGACTTCAGGATGCAGCATGTCTCGGTAATATAGCCCTCGGCAATGTAGTCAGACGAGCAGAGCAGTCTGGCATTGTAAGTCCCGTGTTTTGTCAGAGTTTTGTCAGAGTGTATTAGCAGTTGCTTGGTCCAGATGGTCCAGATGTGGAACTGATCTGTTGATGCAACAGCCCCCATGTCCCTCGGGAAAAATTATGCTCCGCATTGTTGGACGCCGAGGTCGAGGGCTGCAGTGGGCACTGCAGGCGTCAGCAACCGATTTGCCGACCACCATGTCACTCGCTATCCTAGGTATCCAGGATACCTAGACGGATATTCCGTAAGACAGCCCCGCCGTAGAGGTGCATTAGGTACTGACTTATTATTAGAGGATGTTTCGGTCGTATTAATGACTGATCACATCCGTGGCCGCTAGACACAAGCCCGGACAAGCTGACCAGCAAGCCAAGACTGTGCTCTGCCAATTGGGAGAGAATATTGCCTTGCCCCGCGTCTCGCCACCCCTCGAGCAGCCTGCTATCAGCAGCTTTTCTTTTGAACCCAGCATACCTAGGTAGATATTTACCTAGGTACCCAAGTGCTCTATCCTTACCGATATCGTGTCGAAATCGTTATCTTACCTGTACTAGAAGATCGCGGAGAGGACACCGTACGACATTGTTGATAATGGCAGCAAACGGGAACAAGAATGGCTCGACCGAGTTTCACCCTCGAATGCTCATCAACGGCGAGGTAGGCTTCGAGCCATGCGGTGAATATCGTGAGTAGCTTATTACTGACTGAAAGGGAGGGACTTTAGCTGGTCGAAGCATCAGACAAGAAGACATTCATACTGCACAATCCAGCAACAACCACCAAGCTCGCAAATGGTAGGAAGACTTCAGGACCACGCACGCCGACGTCACTCATGAGCGAGCACGAGACTAATAAAAAAAATTGGTGCCATAGTCCCCGAGGCAACTGAGGATGACGCCAATGCCGCTGTCGCAGCAGCAAAGGCGGCTTTCCCGTCGTGGTCTGAGATGGCCCCTGCCAAGCGAGGGAGCTACATGCACAAGCTCGCGTCCCTGATCCGGAGCCACAACGAGGAGCTGGCGGTCCTCGAGGCCCAGTCCATGGGAAAGCCGGTGACGGGGTACTTTGACGCCTACGCTGCAGCCGGCAAGTTCGATCACTATGCGGCGTCCTGGGAGCAGATCAAAGGCGAGACCAGTCTGAACAGCCCGGGTAAGATCAGCATGACCTTTCGCCAGCCGTATGGTGTTGTCGCTGCCATCATCCCGTGGAACGTGCCCCTGCTCTTCTTCGCGTCCAAGGCGGCACCAGCCCTGATCACGGGAAACACCGTGGTGGTCAAGACGAGCGAGAAGGCCCCGCTTGCTGCCGCAAGGGTAGCTGAGCTCGTCAAGGAGGCCGGTTTCCCCCCGGGCGTCTTCAACGTGATTTCTGGGCATGGGACTCCGTCCGGGGCTGTTCTGGCCTCCCACATGGACGTCCGCGCTCTTAGCTTCACCGGGTCTGCCCGCACTGGTAGGCTTATCCAGGAGGCGGCGGCCAGGTCGAACCTCAAGAAGGTGATCCTGGAGCTTGGCGGCAAGTCCCCTGCATTGGTCTTCGAGGATGCCGATCTGGACAAGGCAGCCGCCGACACGAGCCATTCTATCCAGTCCAATAGCGGACAGGTCTGCATGGCCAACAGCCGTGTGTATGTGCAGAAGACAATTGCCCCCGCTTTTGTGGAGGCCTTCACGAAGAAGTTCGCTCAGGTCAATGCTGGAGATCCAACCAACAAGGAGACAAACCACGGCCCACAAGCCGATGGCTTTCAGTACAACAACATCTTGAAGTATATTGAAGAGGGCAAGACTGCCGGTGGACAACTTTCTTTGGGCGGCAAGGGCAAGCTCGACAGCATGGGAGGATATTTTGTTGAGCCGACAGTTTTCCTCGACACCCCCGAGAACTCGAGGTTTATGAAAGAAGAGATTTTCGGGCCCGTGGTCAACATCAGCACCTTTGAGACCGAGGATGAGGCTATCAAGGTAGCAAACAACACCGAGTTCGGCCTCTACGCCGCCGTCTTCACCAAGGATATAGACCGCGCTCTGCGAGTTGCAAAGGCGCTAGAAAGCGGCTACGTGGGCATCAATACCACCAGTCCCAACACGGCGCCAGACATGCCATTTGGCGGGTACAAGTCTAGCGGCCAAGGGCGTGAGGGGGGGACAAACAGCTTGGACAACTTCTTGGAGGTCAAGACTGTTCTGATTGATCTCGGGTCTCGACTTTGATAGATTTGGAGGTAGAAGTCCACATAATTGTGCGAGTGCCACGACCTGTGGCCTGTCCAATATCAGAATCATTGTTCCATCCTCATAAACATGCAGTAGTGACTTGGGAACAAACATCCCTGCTATAACCTTTAAAGAACTTAAAAGTGCCGTCGAATGTTTCAAAACTATTGTTATCTACATCTGTAACTGCTCATTACCTAGGTAAACATCTTGGCGAGAGACTTCTAGCGCCTATACCTAAGTGTCTGCCGTAATGTCTAAACCTAGGTCGTGGGTACGGGGTGGAATGTCTCAACGTGTTCAACGATCCCAGTGTTACTCTCTCCCTTCCCGTCAGCCACAGCACCCGAGTGTCTCTTGAAGATGTCATCAAAGACTGTTTCTGTGTGGACTTCTGCATCATGGAAATGGATCCAATCATCTCGAGGCATGGCAATGCTCTTAGGGTCTTCCCGGACCTTGTTCCAATCAGTCTTGTGCCACATATCTCTTGTGGTTTCACCTGTCTTCTGTACGGCCTTCACTCGGTCATATCTGGCCGCATCTATGCGTCAGTAACGGGCGTTCCACAAGTGCAGCCATTGCGAAGTAGAACATACCTGATCTTCTCGTGGGTCTTGAGCGCAGCCTGCACGTTTTTCTTGCCAGCTCTCCGGAGACAGACTGCGAGGGTGGTTCCATCCTCCATGGCCTGCGTAGCCCCCTGGGCACTGGTCGGCAGGAAAGGATGGGCCGAGTCACCCAGGAGCAGGATCCTACGCTTGCTGCTCACCCAGGTCGGCAGTGGATCGCGGTAGACGAGCTTCCAATCAACCAGGCTGGGCGTCTTTTCGACTATGGCTTTGCAGATGGGATCCCACCCCTCTAGGACCTTGTACACGTCCTCTAGCTTGCCAGGAAACGACCACGACTCAGCGATGTCGTGCTCATCCTTGTGGGTGAGCACCCAGCAGCAGTCAGAGCCATTCTTGATGGTAGAGAAGAGGAAGTGCACATCTGGCCCAATCCAGCCGTTGAACGTGTCCCCGTTCTCGCAGAATTCTTTGGTGCGGGGATCCTTAATCATGTCCGTGTTGGGAAACCTGGGACCAACATTGATTAGAATGAGACCCCCGACGTGAATGAAGTAAATGGGCATATGCTTTTATTATATTATACGTTACGTACCAGGCTCTCCAAACGGCATAGCCGCTGCTCTTGGGCTTGTCCTCGTATCCAAGCACGAGCTCCCTTGCTTTTGAACGGACCCCATCTGCCCCGACTACAACATCAGCAACGACCCGCTTGCCACCTTTGAGGATGATGCCGGCCTCGTCTTCCGTTTCAAAGTACTCAGCAACGTTCTCGCCGAGATGGATCGGGATCCCCAGCTCCTGCCTCGCGTAGTCGAACACGACCTGATGAAGCTCGCCACGGTGGCCGTTGAAGACAGGTGCTTCTTTGTTTGCAGGAGGCGTCTTCTGGTGAAGCATGACCTCTCCAGTGTCGTACTTGTGGATGCGAAAGCCATACTCGCTGAGGTCGATGCTGAGCTTGCGCAAGCGATCCGAGATCTCGCCGGGGTAGTTTCCCCAGCGGTAGAATATGCGACCGGCGTTGGAGCCAAACGAGATTATATCACCAAGGACTTTGAGCTCCGGAAAAGACTCGTACACCTCGACATCATGGCCGTGTCGGTGGGCTTCTATAGCAGCGGTGAGGCCGCCGAATCCAGCGCCCACGACGACGACTTTGATACCAGTCTTCGGTTTGGTGGTGGCCATGGCTGCTTACCTGCCAAATAAGGTATGCTGACTTCGAAATTGGGGTGTGTGCCCTCGTATGTATTGTGCCCCCAGAAACTGTTAACAACTCTGCTACCCGTATTTGAGCCGTGTGCGAGCCAAGAGATGATATTTCTGGATGAACTTTAGAAAGCTGCGGGGAAAATTGTAAGCTGTTACAGCTACCTTCCGGAGCTGCGGATTCGGTCCTGAATCGATGGAGCTGAAGACTTATCTCCACAATATCCGCCGGCTGATCGGCAAAGTCCACGTCAAGAGCGTACTAGGTATGTAAGCGAGGGCACACGCACATGTGCAGCCACGACCTTGAAGGTCCCCGACCCCATCAGACGGCCCCTCAGTTCCGGCTGGTCTGGTTATCGACGCTATGGCTGATCCGATCGCCAACACAGGGTGGTACATAGATATCCCGCGGGTCATCTGATGGATTAATTGCATGTATAGCCTGTCACAGTATTGCCTGCAGGTGTGATCCTGATAATTCGGACGAGCACCCAAGTCTTTGGTTCCCCGTCTCGTCTCCCCGCACTGCCAGACTACACTACACTAGTAGATCGCCTCTGTCACCTGGCTGTCAAACCAGTTCCGTCAGTGCATGCATCACATTTGATGTAATCGGCCTGTAAAAGTGCCGGCCGTCAACACAGCAGTCAGCTCTGTCAAATCCAGCGCTATTTAGCAAGTGCAGGGCACCTTCGCACCCAGCTGGACACGAGACCTGACTGTCATGCTCTAGGGCACCTCGTAAAATCGTAATTGCTGGGCCATTCCATTTTGACTCCATCAGGCCGCCATAGCATGTACAGAGGGCGGGCGGGGGGACGTGTCAGTGTTCAGGGGCCCCCCTTGTTTACCGCCGTAAATCTACCCCGGATTTCGGGTGGACTAAAATGAGACTGATCAGGGCGGGGAGTTACCCCAGACTCGCTGAGGCCTCGTGTGGAGAAGTGGATACTCGAAAACCCCACGATGAGTGCAGGCCCGGCAGTTATGCCATTTGGCCAGGTTGTTGCTCGGCACCAGATCAAGGATAAGTACCTAGGTAGTCTGCAGCGTGCTTCAGTGCACCACCAGCCGCCCAGCAGCTGGGATGTGGCGGCAAAATGCACCATGCCGTCGAATTTCCCATATTGGATGGGTGATAGATGAGTGATAGCAGATGAATGATCAATCCGGCCGCCAGGAAGAGGCAGCAGGCTGGCGACGTCGTATTGGTGTGTAGGGTGTACCTGCAAGTGCGGCAGGCTCGAGCGCTCCTGGGCCGTAGATATGAAAGCCTGGGTCCTCTCGCGATTTCCCCGAGAAATACAGCACGTATGCGGTGTCTTTCCGTTTATTTTCAATCGTGTTCTGCCAGTATCTCACACCTCCGACGCGTTCATCATGAAGACCAACGAGAACGTCGAGTCCAAACCAACACATCTCAGCGATGGATCCCAGAGCCCCAACACAACCCCACCGAGAAGAAATTATTCAATCAAGGACCACTGGAAATGTCTTGCAGCTTGTACTCTTGTGTCTATGTGCCCCTTCCAATATGGTGAGACTTTACATAATAGGAGACACCGCGCTGCCTGGGTGCCACAAAAGAAGACTGCTGACCAGGAAAATAATCAGGGCTGGATTTCGGCCTCATAGGAGGACTGCAAGCCATGATTGGCTTCCTGAAGGCATGTAACAGAGCGTGAACCTCCCATCTTTTGGCCGCCTCTCGACCACCTCTTTCGCCACGCTCGGTCACAGCCATGTACCCTCAAGTGCTATCCACCTTCTGACCTCGACTAGGTCTTCGGACATGAAGCACCAGAGACCCCACTGGGTTGGAACCTATCCACCGAGCGTCAGCAGCTCATCTCGTCTCTCATGACCTTGGGCGCGTTCCTCAGCTCATCAACAGCGGGGCCGATTGCTTCGTTTATGGGCCGCAGGCCGAGTATATGGGCCGCCAGCCTCTTGTGCTGTGTTTCGAATGTCATCATGATGGTGACGACCAACATCAACGCTATATACATAGGACGTCTACTACTTGGGCTGTCCAATGGTCTTTTCATGACATTCTCGCAGCTATACATTCAGGTGATTGCTCAAGGATTACAAACCCGTATTGTTCTGGTGGAGAGTACTGCTGACAGTAGATATGAATAGGAATCCGTTCCCGCACGATACCGCGGTCTCATGATCTCGTCCTTCCAGGTATGGACGTCAGTCGGATCGTTAATTGGGACCGTAGTCGACAACTTCACGGCCAAGATCACCGGTCGAGAATCATACCTGATCCCGCTGGGTTTGATATACATCGTTCCCGTGATAATGTCGGTGGGTCTCCTGATAATACCCGAGTCACCGAGATGGCTGCTTGAGCACGGCCACAGGGACAAGGCCCTAAGGTCGCTCCTGTGGCACCGGCCGTACAACCAGGCCGAGGCGGAAGAAGAGCTCAAAGACATGCAGGAGGCATTGGAAGGAGAGATGAAGGAGAAGAAGAGCGCCGCTATCAAGGATATGTGGACAAATCCCATTGACCGCAGGAGAACTATCCTGGCAGTCTGCGCCATCACGCTTCAGGGGGCCTCTGGCGCAATGTACATGATAGGTACGCACCCCTGAAGTCCTGATCCTTTGCCGCGGTCACGTCCAGATGTCTAATGTTTGAACCCTCCCCAGCCTACGGCACATATTTTTTTGAGATGGCCAACATCGGCAACAGCTTTGAGAATTCGTGTATTCTTACAGCTGTTGGTGTCCTCGCCATCATACTCAACAGTGCAGTTGTCACCCACATAGGCCGCCGGCGAGTATTCCTCATCGTCGGGCTGTTGATCTGCGGGCTGTCTCAGCTTCTTACAGCTGTCATCTACACCGTCCGTCCCGGCACTCAGTCAACAGGCAAGGGAATAGTTGCACTGGCAATCATATACATATTCGGCTACAATGTGAGTTTTGGAGGCCCCCCACAGCCGTCGGTCGCTGACAAAACAAAACCATAGGGAATGGTTGCCACATACGCCTGGATATCGGGAGGAGAGCTGCCATCGCAGCGGCTTCGGTCATACACATTCGGCCTAGCCACAGCCGTCGGCTTCTTCGCCGCATGGCTTGCGACGTTCACAGCGCCCTACTTCATCAACCCTGAGTCACTAAATTGGGGACCAAAGTATGGCTATATCTGGACGCCTTCTTGTTGGCTCGCAGCGTGAGTGGCCCCCTCTACCTGGCCCAAAGTTCTTGGATGAGATAATAATAGTTAAAAGGGCTTGGGTATACCTCTTCCTGCCCGAGGTCAAGGATCGATCTCTTGAGGAAATTGATGAGATGGTAGGCCTAACCACTTGCCCCTGTGAACATGTAGTGACAAGAGGCAATGGCTGACATACCATCAATTATAGTTCGAAGCTCGCCTCCCCGCCAGAAAATTCCGCCAGTATGTATCCCTTGGTCGGGCTGGTCGTGAGGCGGAGAAGAAGGAAGCAGAGGTAGTACACGCCGAGGAAGTCGTCTGGGCCGACGGAAAGGCCGCTTCCGAAGCTGCCACGGCTATTGCCTAAGTGGTTGCGAAGACCTACCCTAAGTGTCATTGATGTCTTGTCAAGATGGCGTAGCGGCAAGTGCCTGTAGCAAGTGGTCCAATACTAGCCTCCCCTGGCCATACCCTAGGGTAATTGTCACGATAAGTCGCTGTGTGCCTGTGGCAGATGGCGGTGTCGCGTTTTGTTCGGATAGTGCAATGGTACTATTCGTGACAACAATTGATATATCAAGTCTTGAGATATTCTATAGACGGAAACTGTCAGATTGGTGTCTTGGGGTGGGCGGCTCGCTCTCTCGGAATTAGTTTCCATGGACCATCAGTCGTCGTTCTCAAATTGCGGCCCCTTGTCCATTGTGTCGAGCTTTCTTTGCTCCGATCCACCAAACCTCTTCCTAAGCCAATCCCGTTTCAGCCGTGGCGTGCTGTGCCACTCGTGAGGAACCCAACCAACAAACTCATTCATAGGCATCCCCCACCATAACTGCATTGGGTTGATTGGAAGCCGTGTGTGGTATTGGGGATGATTGCCCTGGGCAGTAAGGCCGTATACAACGGACGTGTTGTAATCAACAAGCACGATGCGCGGTAGCAGTAGTCCAGATATAACTAGGACGTCAGCGGATGGTTTATTAGCCTCAATGCCAAGCATAATATTCCGGCTTGCAAAGTTTCTTTGGTCGAGCCCCGAATGCAGCATTCGAACGTATCCGTCCATAGCGACAGCGAGAACCTCAAGTCGGGAATCTTCTGGGTAGTGGAAAGCGGCGTCGGCCTGCTCCGGATCCGGGTTATTTCGAACGCGCATAGCCCGCATAGATATTGCGTCCAGTCGCTCAATCACAATCATGAGGACAGATCTAGTCTTAGGGACTCCCCGATTGCTGATGGGAAGATCGAAGGTCCAGCTGCCAAAATACTGCGGGGCAATGGAGGTTAAATTCTCTTGCAGGTGTTCGTATGCAGCGGCTTCCATGCTGTAGTCTGAGGCTGCTTGCCATACGGTATCTCGAGGTTGGTGACTGAACATTTGAAGTTCCACTCAAAACTATAATACATTGGATCATAGATTCTTGCAACGGCTTGGAACGGCCGATCGCCCTTGTTCTCGGGCGAGATCTCACAGGCAATGACCTGCGCCCCTCGAACCTCGCCGATAGCGATGGGTGTTATAACGGTAAGCTGACCTGTCTCGGGCAGGGCTGGTATGGGCGTGTCGAGGCCAGGGTGGTTGATAACCAGCGCACTCTGTGTTCAAAATTTCACCGAGATAGCTTTCAGACAGCTCTTCCCGAGTTCCCATACCGTGGTCAGGGCCGCCAAAAAGCGGTGGAGGCACATGGCGATGGATCTGGACAGTGAAACCAGGAATATATAGAAGTCTAGGCTTGTCCGGGTCGTCTAGGGGAGACCAGAACTTGAAATTGGGTGGCGGCCCCGTCAAACGACGCAGGTAGTTTTCGACTTCTTGGAGTTCTATCGAAGACGGAGTAGTTGCGGCCATGGTTGAATGACTTTAGGTCCTAAAGTTTAGGAGTTGGTTAGAGAAAGGGCAAGGGGGCGATGAGTGATTCGATCAGGAGGACTAGTTAGGCTAGTAGTAGCCTAGTAGTAGGGTCGAGCCTTGGGCTGGAGTGGATGGTGAGCTCCAAAGATTTCAATCAGCCTGTGGTTCCGTGTAGATAGGGAGGAGGATGGATACTGAGTGGATTGCTCCAAGTATCGGTTGGTGGTTGAGATCCAGGTGTGGCGGCACAGAACGGAGTCGGTGGGACGAGCCCCGTGAATCAGGGCGGCGGGCGCCTGCCAGCCCCGTGGACGGCCCTGGCCGAACTCGGGCCCGGAATGAAACCAACAGCGCAGCCAGATTTTCTACAAGCAGCCATTTGAGTAGGTCTTGGTCTTTGTAGTGTTATTCCTTGACTGCTGCGTTCTTGAGTAGTGGTCCGCCGTGGTCGTTACCACGGCCAATACTAGTAGTAGTGTTGTTGTACTATTAGTAGCTGGTAGCCGAAGAGAGTAGTGAATTCAAGGGCCCTCACATGGCAGCTAGAGCTTCCATTGTAGAGCTGCAATGGTAAGACTGAAGCACGCCGCTGCCTATCTAGAGTTGACTAGGTTCTATACATAATTATTTATACAACGACACAAACAATCTCATTATAACCTAGTTTCCACACGCCAGCTTTATAACTTTACGGAGTTCTGATCCCCTCAACAATCCGTCATAGCTGGAAACTCGCATTCAATCTGGGCCTATTAATTTGACAACGCCCTACCAGAGTGTAATAAACCCCGCGGTAGCATGTCCACAGCCGACGAGGGTGGACACTCTCAGCTCTTATTAGTCTTATGCTCCTACACTACACTTTCTAGTCGTCCTTGTCTCCCTATTAGTGTGCTGAGGTATGTACGATGTCGATCTGGGCCTAGGAAGGATGGACTACCGGGCCATTCCGGAGCACGGGCGCAAAGGGTCGGAAGGCGGCGCCGAGTGCTTGAGTGCTCAAGTGGGGCCGCGGCTGTCAATGCGCCGTCCGCTTTTGGCCTCGACGGAGGTTTCGAAGGCAGCAGTGAAACAGCTTGGCGCTTGGCGGGCCCTCGCTCCGTGGCAGACAAGCAAGATGCCACAGGACCAAGCATCTTGCACCATCTGGGCATCTGCCGACAAGACCATCCGACCCACCATCAAGTGCTCCGCTGAAGATGCTGCAATTGTAGACCGACTTGACTCTGTGCTGTGTGAGTTACCTATGTAACCTATCAACTGTCGCAATGGAGTCGGCACAATATTCACGGCTCCAGAAGCTGCCAGAACCGGACTCGTTCGAGCTGGAGCCCGACTACTTCGAACTCGAGAAGCTCGTCCTGGGCCCGCCTTCCCGAGGTGCCCGGCTGAGCAAGTGGGCGCGCCGCAATGGTCTCTTCGTGGGCCTCATCGCCCTCTTCCTCACAGTCGCCACACTCTACATCGCAGCGACACAAGCTGCCAGGCCGGCACTGGGATTCATGGGCCGACCGACGGGAGCGTCACTGAAGCAGGCTGTCGAGGAGCAACCTGCCGAGAGGCCCCAGATTGTGGGAATCGACGAGGGCATCATCGTCGAAGAGGGCCCTGACAAGAGCGAGGTCGAAGGTGACCAAGACCTACTGACGGGCAACGGCAACGGCAACGGCAACGGCAACGTGGTCCAAGTACAAGGGGCAGGAAACAATGGCAACGTGACTGTGGACGTTCCCGGAGCCGACATCGTGGCTGAGGACAAGAAGGGCCAGGCAACTCTTGAGGGCAAACCTGCCCAGCAGGCTGCCCCGCAGGAGCAGCAAGACCCCCCTGAGCCCCTCATACCGATCAATGCGGTCTTCTACAGCGGCTCCGAGGGTCCCAAGTCATGCCGCGGACACGTGCTCGCCGTCATCAACCTCCCGAAGCCGGCCGGGACGGGCGGGCCGGGCCCGGCGCAGTGTTTCAACTTCCCCGGCGAGCAGTACTCGGGGTGTGCCAACTTCATGGCCAACAAGGTCGACGGCTGCGTGGCCAAGGTGTTTGGGGACACGAATTGCCGGGCCTACCTGAACACGGTAGCCTTTATGGTCGAGGATAGGGCGGTCGGGGGCCGTTGGCGTAGCACAGAAGTGCAGTGTGGCATCCCAGAGCCTGACCCCGACACGCTGGGGAAGCCTCCCATGGTGGACCAGATCTCGTCGATGGTGAACAACGACAAGGTCAAAGGTGGCAAACGGTAGTCGACCAGAGATGCAGGAGTGTCAACTGGTTATGAAGTTCGCCAGAACCAGGTGAAGTGGAGCGAGTGTATTTGTGCGTGCCCAGGTGGCAACAAAAGAGCTATACACATCTTGATCTGGACATGGGGAGGACCAGGGGCCACTCAGTCGACCTCAAGCTAGACCTCAACCTAAACCTCGATCTCGATGCTGTCCGAGGCAAATGTCCCAGCTACCGCGCCACCGCCGTGCGCCCCCTTCTCGATCGCCTCGCTGCTCAGCTCGCCCCTGGGTTTTGGCCAAACTCCCATCCAGCGCCCCTTGACCTCGACCGTCGACTTCTTGCCCTTCAGCTTCTCGATCGGCACCAGTATTTCCTTGAGCACCACCTGGTTCTCCCGGCTCTCCCCGGGGCCCAGACTGATGAGTGAGCCGTCGCTGGGCGGCGTCTTGCGGGAGACCATGACGCGGTCTATTTCCAACGGCTCAGACGCGCCCGATGGCGTGATGCTGAACAAGCCGAGAGACAGCGCGAGCTGGTCCAAGGGCGACTCCCACGAGAGGATTGTGACGGGTGAGGGCGAGTTGTTGGTCACCTTGATGGAAACAGTCGGTGGTGATTTGGACGTCTGGCTGAGTGAGACGTGCAGTTGCGAGAGGACTTCGTTGTCTTGGCTGGCCATCTTGTAGTGCGAGGTTGGGGCTTGACCGAGGCTGAGGTAGAGAAAGGTCAAGACGCCGAAGACGAACAGGCCGGTGAAGATGGTCTGGAAGGTAAATTGCCTATGAGCAGGCATTGGCGGTTAATCCTGGCAGTGACGTACGTCTCGCTGTCTGTACCGGTACTAATGTTTGGCAGTCTGACGGATCACACAGGCCTCCAGAGTTCCCAGGCATAAAGCCGGTGCAATGATTTATACGTAATCTTTTCTATTGAAAAAAGGCCAGGATAATACTATGAGTGCAGCAGACGCGTCATACGCACAGAAACACGATCGATGAAATCAGTTGGGTATGCGAGTTGGCTTGATTGGATGCGTGGGCAGAGAGCACTTGAGACTTCTCGTGAAAATGACGATGCCGCTACAGATCCTCAAATGTTATGTTATCGTTTATGTAAGAATGTCTTATCTCAAGCACCCCACAATTAATAAATCAGCAGTCAATAGAGGGCTGGAAAGGGGTAGAAGCAGCTCGTCGAACATTCCTCGGGTTAAAATGATAAAGCCATGGCAACCCCGCACACTGGCCAAGCTCACGGGTTGGTGGGCACAAAGGAAACCCTAAGCTAGAGCATTTGGAACCAAGCACAAGGTGTGGCCTGGCTAAATATTCTCCCTGCTTCACTCGCGCGGCGTTCTGCCCCTAGCACAGCCATATCTCCTTGCCTGCGCCGTGGGGGTCGGCAGGGGGGGGGTACTTATAGGTTAAATGTAGTATATAAGCTACACAACCACTTTTACACGCAAATTACTTAATAACTACGCATTTTTAAGTAAATTTAATATAATATTTAAGCTAAGAGGAATTAAAAGTATATATAGTGTTTTTTTTAATAATTAGAGTTGTAAGTATATAGTAGGTATATAGGTATATAGAGTATATAGGTATATAGGTATATAAGGTATATATATATATAAGTATATAAAACCCCTAGGTATATAAGTATACAATAGGTATATAAATAATATATAAGTATATAATAGGTATATAATAGGTATATAGGTATATAATATATATATTATAAGTATATAGGTATATAAGTTAAAACATAAATTATATTTATTAAATTATATATAATTATACCTAAATTTAAGGATTATACTAATACTATTTTTATTTTACTAGCTATATTATTAATAGTAGAATAAATGCTAATTTATTTTAAAAAATAGAGTAAAAGTTTGAAAGTATATTTACTATTAGAGTTAGGGGGTATATTTAATACTAGATTAATTATAAATAATGTTTATATTATATTATCACTTAATTTATATCTATATAAGCATTAATTCGTAAGGTATAAATAAATGAAATATAAATTACTTTTATAAAACAAATACTAGTATATATTATACACGATTTATTAGGGTTAGGGTTTAAAAGAATAATAATACTAGAGAGTAAATATTAAGGATTATAAATATATTTATTATACTTTCGTACTCTTATTACTTTAAAAGGTATATATATTATTAGAACCTTATATACTTATTATATATCATAACGTATATATTCGTTAGGTATAATTACTAGTAGAAGGTCTAAGGAAGAGGTA
>MAVT02000816.1:0-20733 GCA_001702395.2 Diaporthe helianthi
TATAAGATAGCTAGTCTATTACCTACTTTAGGAACTATAATAACTCCTATAAAGGAGGAGATCTATAAAGATAACTATAAAGATAGCTTGTCTATTACTTGCTATAGAAATTATAGTAACTTATATAGAGAAGGAGGTCTATAAAAATAACTATAAAGATAGCTAGTTTATTACCTACTTTAGTAACTATAATAACTTCTATATTAAGAGGAGGAGGTCTATAAGGATAACTATAAAAATAGCTAGTCTATTACCTACTTTAGTAACTATAATAACTCCTATATTAAAAGGAGGAGGTCTATAAGGATAACTATAGAGATAATAATAATAATAGCTACTACTAAGGGCTACTCTAGCCCTACTATAGATTTAGCTATGTAAGGCTTAAAATACTTAAATTTAAAGACTTTTCCTAAAAGTATAAATATTAATAATAGCTAGTAGCTAGTTAATAGCTACTACTAAGAGCTACTCTAGCCTTACTATAGCTAAGAAAGTTAGAAGTAATAGATTACTAAATATAAAAGTTAAGAAGTCTATAGTAAGCTTATAAGACTAATAAGTTACTACCTAATCTAAATATACTATACTTTATTAATATTCCTTTTACTATAATACCTTAAGTTCCTAATAACTATATATATAGTAATAACTAAGTACTAGGTAGCTATCTAGGTAGCTAATACTTAAGTAGCTAAATACTAATAATTATCATAAGATAATCCTTACTAGTTAATACCTACTATTCTACCTATTAGGTGGTAGGAAAGTACTACTAATTAGTTACTCCTTCTAGAAACTAAGCCCTACTAGTATTATAGTAAAATTCATTGTACCTTAGAGAATTTCAACTAATCCAACCCCTAACGACCCCTACGGCGTAGGCAAGGAGATAAGGAGCTACTAACCTGGACAGTTTATCTCGAAGCTTAAGTCCACGCTTGGTACGTTTACTTTCCACTGATATCACCCTCATTGACTTCAAGTGTTTCCCATAACCAATCTCCGGTGGAGCTGGACATTATACCCTTTTACTTGGTAACAATACTGTATCAGAGGGAACTTAAGAGCACGTGATGGGGAGAGAATCTGAACCCCACTGGATCGTGAACCAGCAAAGGATTCAGGATTCTAATGTGGAGTTGACCTGCAACTGACTACACAGTATGAGATTTGAGCACTTCCTCCCTCGGCGTCAGTTTCTTTTTTCGCAAGACACCTTCAGCGCAGGCAGGTTACATTCGTCCACTCAGAAGAACTGGGACGCCACCCGCGCTCGGCTACCCAGTGGTACGATGGGCTGGATGGGCAGCTAAATCATTGTGGCCCTACCGCAGAACTCGGGGCCCCTGTCTAGCTCCTGATGCTGCTGCATTGGCTTCAGCATCCTCTTCGATCCGTGTAACCAATCGCAACTACCCGCCCTCTATCTCGGACCCTTACACACCCACAACACCGCTTCGCCGTGGACTGCTTCGACGACATGTTGCATACTACATTCGATCGATGATGCCTCCAGCCTGGCTCCCCAAGCAACCATGACCAAGGTCTTGCTCAGCCAGGCCACTGTTCTGTATGTAATTCGAGGGGGCGGAAACACATATTAGTAGCTGGCACACCCACACCATTTGACCTGACCCCACATCACGATATATGAGGTCTAAGGGAATCCGGGAATCCGGGATACAAGTCTTGCTTTTCTCACAATCGTAGTGCTCATTACGGTCGGTCCACAGGACCAGATCTTTCTAAATTCTCCTTCTCTATCGACTTTCACGACCAAAGGCGGCTGTAATATACTCTTGTTAATCTGTTCACGACATCTTAAGATGAGGGCGGCAACGCTCCTCACAATCCTCGCCGGCCGAGTTGTCGTCGTGACTGCGCAAGATTCACCGACTGTCAAGACCACCAACGGTACAGTGCAAGGAGCCAGATGTCCCTCCAATAACGTGAACTCATTCCTGGGTATCCCCTACGCTCGACCACCCGTGGGTGACCTGCGTTTCGCTCCGCCTCAGCCATACGACCAGACCTACGACAACCTCCAGGCAACGCAGCCACCGCCAGCTTGTATACAGTTCAATGTGGCTTTCACTGAGAGAGGTCCACAGTCAGAAGACTGGTAGGTTCACAACGTCAACGAGGGACAATTGTTTCATGTTCACATACACTGATCCGACCCAACTGCAGCCTGTTCGTCGATGTCTGGGCCCCCGCCGACGCCAATCCAGACTCGAAATTGCCCGTAAAAGTGTGGCTCTATGGGGGAGGCAACCAGGCTGGCGGAATTTCAAACCCGACATATGACGGCTGCACGGCCAGTGAGAAAGTGATCCAAGTGTCCATCAATTACCGCGCTGGGCCTTTGGGCTTCCTCGCACTGGACAGCCTTGGCCTTCAAGGCAATCAGGGAATCCAGGATCAACTCCTTGGGCTACAATGGGTTCAGGAAAATCTGGGAGCATTTGGGGGCGACACGAAAAGGGTGATGTTGTTCGGACAGTCAGCAGGTGCCGCCGATACGTTCATCATCAGCAGTCTACCGCAGGCGCCCTCACTCATCAGCTCGGCTATTATGCAGTCTGGGTCGGGAAACCAACTGCCGACCACGTCGGATGTGCAGAACGCGACGGAGTCCTTCGTCAAAGCTTTGGGTTGTGGTCTGGACGACATCGCCTGTCTTCGCGCTGCGTCCGTCTCGGCCATCAACTCATCCAACGGTGCCAGCGGATCATCGCTACCAACCATCATAGTCGACGGTACTATTATTCCCGCGCAACCTCTCGAAGCAGGAGCCAAAGTCCCCGCCGTGGCAGGGTCTACCACGGACGAGGGCACCTTGTTTATTCTAAGCCAGTACCAGACCAGGGTGCTGACGCTCAACTCGACCGACTACGATGGTTTCCTGACAGGCAGGTTCGGGCCGCTGGCACAGAGGGTCAATGAAACCTACCCGTTGTCGAAGTACACGGGCACATCTGGCGGTGCCGTGCTGGAAGCCATGTCGGCAGTCATGACACACGCCCAGTTCAGATGTCCAACGAGGCGGTTCGTCCAGAAGGCAAGCCAAGACGGTGTGCCAGTCTGGACGTACTCGTTCAACCACACCATCAGCTGCCCGTGGTATAGCGTCATCCCGAGTTATGCTCTGGGCCTACTGGCTTCAACCCACACCGCCGAGATTCCATTTGTCTTCAACGGCACGACCAATATGCCCAAGCCGAACGGAACCTGCAGCCTCTCGGCCGGAGAAGTGGCCCTCGCCGCCAAGATGCTGGGTGCGTGGGACAGCATGGCCACGAATGCGAACCCGGGCAGCGACTGGCCTCAATACAATTCATCCGGCTCGGCTGGGCTCAATGTGGTTGGGGATGACTTTACGACAGGTACTGTCGACTACAGCATGTGTGACTTTTGGGATGAAATCCAAGCCTCAACCACGAACGGAACAAGCTCAGGTAGTGCTAAGTCAATGCAGGCATCGATAGCCGCCTGGAATTGGTATCAGGGCGGTCTCTGCACATTAACCGTCATGACTGGATTGGTTCTTGTGCCATTCTGGGCGCTGTAAATGATCAGTAGCAGCTGTCGGCCCCCATGCTGGGCATACCAGCAGGGCTTTCATCCGTTCATAGCTCAGTGAACAATAAATAAAGAGCAGGCGTAATTGCACGTAGCTTTGTAAAAGGCCACAGACCTCCGCCACACTGCGATAAGCGTGTATTGGAACTGCTGTGCTGTCACTTTTAATATCTTCATTCACCATTTAGGCAAGTCGTCGTTTCAACTCAGCCAGCAACCCGCAGTGCTACTTTAATAGTATTTACAATACAGTTACATTGGGTATTTTTAAATTTAAATTTAAACTTTAACACATACATAAATAGAGTATAATCAAGTCAGCACTATCTATAAACATTAGCATTTATTCTACGTTAATATTATTGGCAGTGGTACAACTGCAGTATTCCGGAGGTGCAAGATGTAGCTAGCTGGCGCCACCTAGCGGCTAGCTGCACTAGATTAGTTAGCTAGATCCTGCAGCCTAACTTAGGTGCCCCGTCACCTACGCTATAAAGCCCCTACCTACTGAATACAACAACATACATCACTCGCACCAACTACTAAGACCCCTTACAATCGTAAGACTAAGCCTACCGACAAATATACTAATATAATATTTGAAGATTGTTAACTAGTACTATATAAAATGATCTAACTTAAAATATATTTAAAGGTATATAATACTATGTAACTTAAATGATCGTTTATACGGAAACGGATTTATATATAAGAGTTTATGAACTTATCTTATTATCCTAGATTACTGATTTTGAGACGGTCCTTCCTTTGATGCATTTCACAACTAACAGCTTGCCTACTAGGCCGCTTGGCTAGAATCAAGTCGAAGAGCCAATTCCTGTGTAGCATACATCTACGACTAGTATATCGCTATGCCATCACACATGTCTTACGGCAAAAGATGCTGAAATTGTCATCTTTGCTTGAAGGTTGTGGATATCTAAGGAATAGTACCCAATGTCCAGATCCACCGCCGAGTGAAGCTGATAGCAGTTCTAATTGTCATTCAACTTTTTACAGACTCTTCAATGTTTCCACTTGAATACATACCGATAAGCCGCTCTCGGGCCCATTGGTGTCCATTTGCTCTCAGACACACCGCAACATAAGCTTTTGTCATTCAAACTAGCACAGCATTCTGCGTCGTGGTATTCTTTCCGCCCTCGCCATCGTCAGAAGCGCTGTTTCCCTTCTCCCGATCATACAAGACGCTGGAAGAAACCTTCAAACGCCCGGCAGCATCATGCGTGGCGTCGAATTCGGCCAACTCCCCATTTGGTATCTTCTTGATCTCGTGGGTCTGCGCTCCGTTGTCGAGCTTCATGACCACTTGTCGGAGCTGATATCCCCTCCACTTGGGAATCAACTTGGCCCAGAACCAGTAGTAAACGCCGCAAGTAATGAGGCTAGATAATAGAGATTAGTTAGTGAAAATGATATGGTGGGTTTCAAAGTCATCGGACGAGTTTCACGCTCACATTCCGACACCAGTGACAGCATAAGTGCCGTACCAGAAGCTTACGTCGCCGGCGTATTGACCGCCCTCCGGAGGGTACCACGGCATGACCAGGAGGTAGAGTTGTACCAGGATGTTGAAGATGATGACAACGTGCCATGCCTTGAACTCTGGAGGCGGGAGGTTTGCTCGCTTGCGTCGCCATCGCACCACGTACAGACCTACGCCCATGGCTACGTTGAAGGCAGCCGTTGGAAGGATCGCCAAGTCGCTCACTGTGGACTGTTTAGCAGAAATATTCTTTTGCTTACAAAGACATGTTTAGGAACATAGACTCACCAAAGTTGAATGCGTCACCCGAAGGCAAGGCGAGGATCATCAAAGCAGTGAGAGCCCACTTGACAAAATAAGGCCCAATCGGGGTTCCAAACGGTCTTGTCGTCACCCAGAACTTGGTCCACGGAAGAACACCTTGTCTGCGTGTCCCTGCATGTCAGATTTCTGGTTCTGGATGTCAAATGTATGCACAGTGTCGTGCTTACCTGCCGCATTCCCGTATCATCCGCGATGAGCCCAATAGGGCTGCGATAATATTTCCGAATGCACTCAAGGCCACGAGGAAGTTGAGTCCGCGGACAGCCCCGCTGTCTCCCAGCACGCCCTTGAAGAACAGAGTGGCCACTGTGGTACCCGAGTTGACCAGATCATACTTGGACACTGCCTCGTACTCATGGTCAGAAATGTGTGTTGACATGGCCGAGCCCGGCATCCATGGATGTTGGAAGAGCGATGTATACCCACCTGCTGAGAAAAATGCCACATTGGCGAGCATGTACAGGACGTAGACTGTGAACAGGGCCAGGAAGGCATACTTTCGGAGGGACTTGACGGGATTCTACAGACGGAGAGAAATTAGCTACCTACTTAGGTACTGGCAGGATGGTGTGGGGGACTCGACGGCTGGGGCACCCATACCTTGACTTCGTTCGCAACATTAAAGGCATTGTTGTATCCTCCGTATGAAAAGACAATCCTGTAAAGACCGTTGGTCAAGCCATAGGCTGAGGCTGTCTCAGTGCCGTGAAAGGCATTTTTGAAATTAGCTGTTGGATTCTCGATCTTGGTATTACCACCCAAGACGACGAAGCCGGTGATGATGACGAAGAGTAGGGTGGCGATCTTGACGAGTCCAATCGCATTGGACAAGTAGTAGGAGAACTTGGTGTTAAAGGTCAAGGCTGTTTGGCAAACCTGTTAGCGTTCACTGGAGAGGAGAATGATGGCTAGAGAGCCGTCTCACGTACCTAGGGTTGCGACCGTGTAGCCGGCCAACGCTACTCCTTTCACCTTCCAGTCGGTGCCCTCAGTACCAGCAATGGCAAACAAGTAGTTAGACAATACTACGAGTATTTATGGTTAGCGGTGGTTGACTATGCCTTGATTCTACTACTGATATAAGTGGGTGGCCGTACCAATGGCATTACTGCTGGCAAAAGAAAGTATGACATTTTGAACGGCAAAGGTTGTCGGGAAGAACCATATCGGACGTGGAAAGGCTTGTTCGAGGAAGACAACTTCAGATCCGGAGCGACTGGGGAAGTATGCGGTGAATTCGAGATAGACTGAGCCCGAGGCAATGCAGACCTGGCAAGGGAGACAGACATATTAACTTCGACCAACATTGGGCGACAAAAGAAACCTGAAACATACCAAAAAGCCTATGGTCCAATATATGAAACTCAGACCGACCGACCCGGTACCTGACAATATGGCAGAGGCTTGGATATATGTTAGCGGACTCCCGTATAGGCCTGGACACGACATTGGGGGTAACTCACGTGTCGAGTAGATGCCAGTGCCAATCATCATGCTGATGTTCAAGAGCAGAATGGTGACAGGCCCAACAGAATATCCCAGAGGAGATTGGCTCTCGACCGGAGCACCAGATGCTTCCTGGTACGTCGCGCCCGCATTGTTGCCTCCCTTCTCCCCGACGTAGGTGATACTGCCATCGGATATCTGGCTCGCGCTGTCCGCCGTGGCAACACCTGTGTCCCCCCGACCACTAAATGGCTTCCTCCAAGACACCATGGTATCAGCGACGAGTGCGTGGATATTCCCCTGAGGCAATACACACAGCCTGACACATGCACACACCAGGGCAGATAAGAGAGACTTCCGGAGGTTCCTGTGGAGGCTCTGGTGTCACAGTTCGAAAAAAAAACAAAAAACTCCAGGAGACGGAAAGCCGAGCAAGCCTGTCATGCATAATCCATTATGAAAACAAGGAAGCTTCTCCTTATGTGGGCTTGGTCGGATTGACTTTCGGTCCCCATGCCATCTACATTTTGCCGTAGATATCCCGATTCCAAGATATCTAGGCGCCTAGCCTGTCTCCACGGCGCGTCGGAACCAGTATCTGGGAAGTAGCTGATATCGCACCACTGCACTGCACATGCAGGTGAGTTCGGGTTTATGCAGCTACAAAAGCACGATATCAATGTCGGCATCCGGGGGGAGGATGATACAACTGACCCCCGGCCCTTATGGTATTCGACTGTAACCCTCCAATCGAGCACGCGATCCCGAGGTCCCTCCTGGGGCTGTATTAAGAGACGGAATGAAGGCGGCAGGGGTTTGCACCTCATAAAATTGTGTTTATGCACACTAGTTCGTCACCAATGGGGCAACTAGGTACCGAGGCCCATGGCTTCCGATGTGTGGCTATAGTATCGCTTGCGCAGGTGGGTAACGGGTTGTGCGGGACTCGAGCTGTCACGGCAGATGGCGTAGAAATGGTGAAATTCTGTTAGCTAATAGAACTTCAAGCACTGTCGCTGCGAGGCCTTGTGGATAGTAAGTAATCTCGTTGCGGTCCGTTCCGAACGTCAGTGCTTTTATATCAATTAAACTTGCATTGTTTACTTTCAAAATCCTTCGATTCCCTACTATCCCAGGGCTCGTCATGGAGACAGCATGAGGCTCTCGCGGAAATTCAGGGCTGCTTGAAGGTCCCTTTGCCAGGGTCTTAGCCGGGATTTGCAAGGGGCCTGGGGAACGAAAACGAATGATTTATATCAAGTCGAGTAGCACGTCAGGATTAACAAGTAGAACGAGCCGCCGTCCATTCTGCGTTCAGGGTGATGAACATTCCAAGGTCGGTAGGGCGGAGCTGCAGATTAGCCATTGCAGTGATGGATTCTCTGTGTTCTCCTACTTAAGCAGTGAACGACTTACATGCGGTACTCGAGAGCCCTAGAGTACAATCAGACAAGCAAATTTGTAAACGACTGGCTGAATCTATCCATGACTGGTTGCTGTGACCTTTTATGTAGTAAAAGTGCTAAAACGAGATAGGAAGGCTCCGGATACAAATTACGGTACTGAAAATTCCTGCCCAGCATCTAAGTAAAGTGTTTCTATAAAGGTACATCTGACAGAATTCTGTAACAAGGATCAAATAAGGAGTAGTCCGAGTAGACGTTAATTCAACCATCTCTGCTCCCAAAGGTTGGGCTTACAGCACCAGTGGTCGACATTACAGCCAGATTTATGAAAGTCAGAGCAAGCCTTGTAATAACTAGAGTGGACTAAGGATACCTAGGTATGCTAATGTACCGTGGTTGTCTTTGTGTTGTCCTGGCTTAGATATCCTCTACATACCTAGGTATGCATTTGAGCTTGACTACTGAGCAACGATATATGATGTCCAACTTCAAGATGGCATACGTTGAAACCAAAAGTTTAGGGTATATGTAGATCAAGTACGTACTTGAGCTTAAGCCGTGATCCCGAGAAGAAGAGAAACCACTCTTCCACTTGAGCAAAGCGTTCTACAATTTCACACAGTTGTCATCCATAATAGGCTCAACTTCCAAGCAATGAGGTTCTTAGATTTATCCCTGCTCTTCGAAATAATTAGGAAAAAATTGCGGCTAGTAAATAGACTATAGTGCAGTGAGTATCAGGTCTTCTAGGGTAATCAGTCTTGCAGGAAGCATAACGGGTTACGACTCCCTGGGCAGTTTACATGGTACAAGCGTTGACATCTATTGACCTCGATGCGCCGGAAGATCCTCCAAGGGACATCTAGCTCGGCATACCGTTTTTTTTCTTCTTCCTTTCTCCCCCCCCCCCCTTTTTTTTCACTTACTCTCAGCTTGGCGGGCACAATGATCAAGTACCAGTCTTGAAGCAAGGCCGGTGGACTTGGGCGTACGGGGGCTGATTGAAATGACAAGCTACGCTGGAATTTCACACTCAAGTGGGCTGTCCACATATCCCATGAGCAATAATATACCAGGCCTATTCTCCGGAACTGCGGTGGCTGAGTTGTCACACCCAGACGGGATATATTGCATCCACGCTCAAAAGCAAGATACTGCTGGAGCGTGGTATCCTTATATTTATCAACAGAGGGGGTTTTGCACGGATGGTATCCTCTAACTCGACGAGATGATCCTCTCCAGCTCCTCTGGATCCTTAACAACACTAGTGAAATTCTCACAGCCGTCCTTGGTGATCAGCACATTATCCTCAATCCTCACACCACCAACATCCCAGTACCGCTCCAGCACAGCGGCGTCAATGTGCTTAGCCGTGGCCGGGTCCTTGAGGGCCGGGTCGATGATGAACTTGCAAAAGTAGATGCCGGGCTCGACGGTGATGACGCTGCCGGCGGGGAGTGTGCCACGCTTGCGCAGGTACCGGAACATGGGGTCGGCGTCGGCATAGTTGGGGTCGCCGCCCGTGTCGTGCGTGTCCATGCCCATGTAGTGCCCGAGGCCGTGGGGGAAAAACGCCACGCTGGCCTTGCTCCTGAAGATGTCCTCCTTGTCGCCCCGCAGGATCCCCAGCTGCAGCAGGCCGTCGATGGCGATGCGGTGCGCGTTGGCGTGCACGTCGTCCCAGCTCACGCCCTCCCTGAGCATGGCGATGCTCTCGAGCTGCATCCTCAGCACGATGTCGTAGACGGCGCGGCTCTCGGGCGTGAACTTGCCGCTGATGGGGAAGGTGCGCGTGATGTCCGAGGCGTAGCAGTTGATCTCGCAGCCGGCGTCGACGAGAAGGTTCAGCTTGCCCTCGAGGGCTTGGTCGTTCCGGACGTAGTGCAGCGTGGCGGCTGAGCGGCCGCTGGCGACAATGGTGCCGTATGCCTGGTTCTTGGAGCCCTTGGACACGAAATGCGACAGCAGGACGGCCTCGAGCTCCGTCTCGTTACTCGCGTGGCGGACCTTTTCCATGGCGGCCCGGTGGGCGGCCGAGGAGATGTCGCTGGCCTTTTGGATCAGGGCGACCTCGTAGTCGGACTTGACGACGCGCGAGTACTCGATGGCCTCCTTGAGGATGGTCAGGTTCTTGTCCTCGAAGCCGAGGAAGGTGATGTGGTCTGAGACCTGGCCAGGTATGGCAAAGACGGTCTTTGAGCTGTCCTCGGCGAGGTGTGCGAGGGTGGAGTTGACGTCGGTGGTAAGGGCAGCGTGGTGGACATCGTATTGTTGGAGGGCCTCGTCGGTGCTCAGTGGCAGGCCGGACCAGACGACAGACTCGGCGTCAACGGGAGGGACGAAGAGGGTGGACTCGCCCGAGGCAATGTCGTAGGTGTAGTGGCAGTCGGGCACGTCGCAGCCGGTCAGATAGTAGAAATATCGGCGTTGCCTATGTATGGCCAGCCAGGTCAGTTAGTCAGGGCTGATCAAATGGCACACCAAGATCATTGATGGGCGTGGACCATACCGAAAGTGTTCCTCCTGATCACAATTCTCAATCATTCTCGTCTTGCCGCCCTCGAGATAGATAACACCAGTCTTTGCGCCAGGGAGTTTGGACTGGATGTACTCGGCGACTCGCTTGGCATGGAGTTTTCCAGGGTATTTTCCCTTCAAAGTCTCTTCGTAGGGCGCCATGTTGGCAGGCCGAGGCTCGGGTCTCGTCACGGAAAGTCGCAAGAGACGTGTTGAGTTGGTGAACCTGCGGCAGGGAGATATGAGAGGTGAATATGACCAGCTAGGCCTGGAGGCGCACAACGAGTGTCGGCCAGCACTGTCGAGGACGAGGGAGAGGGCCGGGCAGATGGTGGTCGTTGGTGTCGCTACTCTCTTGGATGCTGCAATGTGTGGCAATCGCAGGGGATGAAAGACTCGCATGGAGATTGGAGATGTGGTAGATACATGCGCTTAGCTGAGGTGAGACGGAAGTACCACAAGTAAATAGTACCTCGGTACGGCACGGAGTACAGATGAATGATAATGCAACGGGCGTGGTTATCGTCGGGAGGGAACAGACCACCAGAGCTGTCTCGTGCTGTGCTGCCCCGCACTGAGCTCTCCCCGCACATGTGCACGCACCTGGCCTGCTGGCGTGCAATTAATTGATCGGCAACAGGGCACATGAGACACAGCCAGAAGCTTACTGTGATCTGCACCCACGCTTGAAGCGGCTGCAGTGTTGTAGTTAAGATGGATGTATAGTACATTGCAAATCGCACAGAGCACAACGGCTGCGTGCCATAGACTCTGCTTGATGGCCAACATATATCTTAGAAATTAAAACTGAGAATTGATATTCCAAGTCACGGTGAAGGCTGAATATTCCGTGGTAAATACTTACCTCTGTCCAATGCAAGGCCCAAGTTCCAAAACGTCCCCTGCACGATTATATGGCTGTGTGTATATGTGATTTGAATAGGTACCTAGGTATATGCATGTTTATGTAGGAATAATGCTTCTCGTGTGTGTGGCTCTCCCTATGCCAATGCAAATATCGTGCCATAATAGAGTGCCGCCCTGATTAGATGAGATTAAGTAGGTCCAACAAACAAAACCCCCACCCCACCCCAACCCATTTCCCCCCCGCCCCAAGAAAGGCCCAAAAACAAAACGACATATCCGTGACGCTTTGCTCCAAGGAAGCGATGCCCCAATGCAGTAATAGATGTTAAAAAAATGACGACGGCCCTTCCGTATGTACTCCCCACAACAAATCATCCTTCGACCACCGTCTGGGGTGGCGGGTTCCTCCGCTTGGGCAGGTTTGCAAGACTCAAGCCGGGGAGCGGCATCCTCCCCTGTGGTCCTCCCCCGCCAGCGCCGATCCTGCTCAGGTCGGCCCCGTTCTTCATGTTGATCCAGTGGTCCTGCAGCAGCCCCGCGCCGACGACGAGCTCGAAGCCGCACAGGAAGCAGAAGCTGATCTCGAGCCTGGCCAGCTCCACCTCGCTCACCCCGCCCACCTTGGCCACCTTTGCGTGCGGGTAGCTGAGGTCCTCGAGCGCCTTCATCGCCACCCTCAGTCCGGCCAGAAGGAGCCTGTGCGCGTTCCGCTTCGTCACCGCCACCGCCCGCTCGTCCACAGCAAGCCTGTGGATGTAGAGGCTGGTCGCGAGGTAGACGGCCGTGCTCATGGGGCAGAAGCGGTGGATGCGCAGCAGGTAGTCGCTGATGCCTATGGGCGGCGGCTGCTTGCTGTAGAACTTGCGCGTGATGGCGTTGTGTTGCATGTTGAGCGGCTGGCTGTTGGCACCGATGACCACGTACGGCTCGGGGGTGGAGGCAGGCGGCGGCGGCGGCACGAAGCTGCTAGGCTCGGGGCTCGGGGTCGGTCTGAGGCGCACGCCGTCGATGGGTTGTGGTGCAGGGGATTGGAGGCTTGGAACGGCGAGAGATGCTGTCCGGGTCGGCTTCGGGACGGCCAGCACGGGCCCCGCTGGGCTCTGCTGCGACGAATGAGGGGATATGGTGCTCTGGTCGTCGGGGAGGGGGGCGGCCGGGCCCGGGGTGTGACCGGCGTCCTGAAGCTGGCGTGCCACCTCCAGCTCCTGGTCGCGCAGGCGGGCCAGGCTCTTCTCGGAGTAGTTGCGCACGATGCTCTCCTTCTCGGCCTGCATACTCCTCATGTTGGGTATGTGGGGCGTCATGGGAGGGGGCGTGGGCGGGATGTCGCCAGTGATGCGCACGAGGGCCTCGACGCCGGAGCTGAGCAGCTTCAGGGCGGCGAGGGCCGGGACCTTGAAGATGTCATCCGGCTGGGCGTTGAGCTGTGGGGAGGTAATGGGCTGCAGGTCGTGACAGGGCGGCTGCATGACCAGGACGGGGTCGGTCGAGGGCTTGGGCGGCGGCGGAGGGGACTGCGGGACGGAGCTGTCGCTGGACTCGTGCTCGTGCTCGTGGTCGGGGTTTGTTGTTGCTGTTGTTGGAGGAGGTGGTGGTTGTGACCCGCCATCCTGCGGGTTGGGCGACATGACTGTGGTTTCCGTATGTCTTCCTCCTTTACGGCCCTCGTTCTCGAGTCGGCCAAGGGCGGCGACAACTGCGCAGCTTTTATTGCAGTCGACAGGCTGCAGCGGCAGGGAGTTGAGCAGACTTTTTTTTTCCCCCTTGTTTTGTCCGTGCGAATTGGTATGCGATGTTCGAATTGGTCTAGATCGTGGCGAGGGTTTCCGTGTGATGCAGCGCGTTGCTGTTCCCACCTTTCCTTTCCTTTCCTTCTTTCTGCCTGCCTTTCTTATTCTTCTCCTCTCCTTTGCTTGTCTGCCAACCCGACAGCTGATCACACACTGCTCGTGTCGTGGATGATCGTGTGTCGTGCTGTTGGGTCGTGGTCCTATCTCGTCGAACACAGCGGTGGGGACAGTATAAAACTTCCGCGTCGGGTGTGGTGGATTAGGAGGGCCAGGGTGGTTGGTCTCTTTTTCTGCTTCGTGATAGATATATCGAAGCAGGACTGCTCATGGTCTCGTAGTTCTGTCGCCGTCACCGTCGCCGTTGCCGTTGCCGTTGCCGTTGCCGTCCTCGATCTACCGACTTCTTTTGTCTGGTGGATTGATTCGTGGGAACCGACGATATTTGCACTCAGGACCAGACGCGGCGAGAGGATGATAGGGCGTTGATTGAGAAAAGTCAAGGGGTCACGAAGACACACAGGGCGAGAGACACGAGAGAGACAGGGTCTACTGGAGTCGAGACCCTGATTGCTTGGGATGATGGGCTGGAAAAACGAAGCCGAGGTGGACCGGGACAGGGGGCAAGGGCCGTGGCCAGGCGCATGTGGTGCAGGTGCAGGTGCAGGTGCAGGTGCAGGGCTATGTGGGTAAGGTGGAGGTTGGTGGCAGGGAGGGCCGTATCTGGGCGTTCTGGCGTACTAAATTGGTGGGGTGGGGGTGGAAGGTGGGTGGCACTGGTCAGTCTGGGTGGGATAGTTTGGGAAAGTGTACCACAGGGCAAGTGGCCAAGCCTGGGGACCCGCCCGAGTCGGCGAAATATTAACAGACGAACAAGACGAGGAGACGGAAGGCGAGAAGGCCGAAGGAATAATGAGGATCATGGATTATGATGAGTGTGTATTGTGGTAAATAATAAACAAGAAAGAGGATGAGAAAATATCAATGTAATGACAGCTCAGAAGCTAATCAATCATCATGACAGAAAGAGCCGAGGGACTACGGTACATACTTCGCACCTTCCTGCTTTCCCTTTGTCCGCTTATACGGAGTGCTCGTGTATCCCCGGCCCGCGGTGAAAGAAACGGACAGCCACATGCGCCGTTGAACGGGAACGGGAACGGAGCGCCATCGATGTCGGGAAGCACGCAGGCACACTGGGAGAAGTAAATTGGCAATTTGCTTTGGGCCGGCATCATTATCTCATTCAATCAGTCCAATGTTGGGCCTGGTAATCAGAACAACACGACACCACGTAACATTTGATCAGTGGAGCAACTTGCCTGCTTGCGAGGGGAGCAGGGCTGCCGCTGCTTGATCACAGGCCAGGGTCAGGGATCAAGCACGGGGCAGTCAATATCGAGTAGGGAGTATCAAGCATTGAGCATCGCTGCTGCATCGAACGCAGACCCGGACATGTGGTGATGTTGAGAGGCTATTTGCACGACAGACAGCATTTAGGCTACACATACTGACTCCACCAGGTCTACTTACAGTACACAACATGACGTGGCCAGATGCGGTCTAAGTAAGTCTATCTAAGTACTGATTACTTTACACATGCACTGCTACTGCCTGACCGCCGCACCTGCCCCTCACCTCGTGGCCTGCCCCTCCGAGTCATCCTGCTCCCCTCTTCTCTCTCCGCAAATGCACTGAGAAGGGGGCGGGGCTGGCCCAAGCTCCTTGCAGCTCCTCTTCCACACCCATCCTGCCTCCCTTCCGGGCAACCCACGAAGCCCAGGCCTCTCCTCTCCCCTAGTGTACAACACGCCGAAGTGCAGACATGCAATGCAGGCAGAGCTGACCCGGCAGACACCCGATGGAGGGAGACACAATAGCAACCCAGCCCACGCAGCCACTCACTCACTCACACCTGCAGCCGCTCGCTAACTTGCAGAAGATCATCAGGTCTATTTCTTAGTCCTGATGCGGCTGCAGCCTTCGGTCTGTGGGTGGCGACCCAAACAGCCGTGCTGACGTCTGCGATAACAGACAGACAGACAGCTAGCCCTGACATGCATGCCAGGATCTGTGTGTACATACTGTAGTAGTTAGTATGTCTTACTGCTGTTGGGGAATTTCCGGAATCCCCACGTCGTGCTTTTTGTTGTAATTGGAGATGCCAATCTATTAGTCTACCTACTGCATGTGGTGCCTGCAGTCTTCCACCCCGTGGGACCCTCCAAATCACTTAGAACCGCACTGTACTTGATCTCGAGCCTCAACAGCATACCTTGATCAATGCTTGTGCCCAGCCAGAGTAATCTGCTACTAAGTGCCTAGGTATCAATGCCAGTGACCTGCTGAGCCAGACACCACTGCGGTATTGAGCACTTCAGGTTGGGTTAAGACCACATGGTAAACATTGAAGGCTGTCAACATATAAGCGCTGACATTGCATTGGCAAAAAGGAAACATTGCAGACAGTATCCGTACTTCAAAGGTTTACTTATGTTGAGAATATCTTTCTTTGAAACAGGCTGGCCGAGGACTCATAGTCTTCCACCCTGCGTCTCCTACAAGTCCCACTGCAGCTGGGTACCCGTAGCTCCCAGAAATGTACCTACTGGCTCACTAGGAACGGGAGATAAATGCTATGCAACCCTGGTTTAACTTAATGTTGTGACCAGTCTCCTACCACAAGTCTTAATGCATTCCAAGTATGCAGTCGCACAAATCTCATCCGCCGTTGTACACTGCCCTAACAGCCCAAGCAGAGACAGCCAAGCTGGGGTTCATCTAGATCAGAATAAAAATCCATTACGAGTTGTTTCATCTATCACCATCACCACCTAGCACCCCTTGAGCACCTTGGCATCAACAACCGCAGTCTGGCCCTTCTTGACGCTCTCAATGGCCTCCTTGAGCACCGCATCCAGGTCCTGCGCCCTGTCCACCTTGGCCGCGTGCAGCTTGCCGCCCGCCGCCGCCTTGGCGATGCCCGAGTAGTCCGGCACGGGGTCGAACGAGATGTTGATCTCCTCGTTGGTCGCCTTGGAGCCCAGCCCGTCGGGGTGCACCAGCAGGAGGGAGTTGCGCGGTGCGTTCCATCCTGGTAAGCGAGTTTAGTTAGCACATCATCATGATCCGAGTGCCAACATCATATACTTTTCACTCTGCGTCATGCGTGGGATTTGGAAGCAAAGACCACACTTACCCTTGTTGTTTAGCACAATCGTCAACACCGGGATCCCGTATCTCTGAGCAATCCAGTACACGGAACCGGGAACACTGAAGAGATACGTCCCGTCGCCCACGATCTGCACCACAAACTTGCCCTTGCCCGCACCGCCGTGCTCCACGTCCGTCGCCAGCTTGATGCCCAGCGTGCCGCCGCCCGACCAGCCCAGCCCACCACCGCCGCAGTTGATCCACGAGCCGGGCTCCTCGGGCCGCAGGTTGTCGTGCACAAACGCCGTGTTGGTCACCGCCTCGATGGACCAGATGGTGTCCTTGGGGCACAGCTCCTTGAGCCTCTTGCACAGATAGCCCGTACCGAACTCTCCGTCATCTGACGGCTTTGCCTTTGCGTCGATCTCCTGCAGCCGCTGGGCATGGCTCTTCTTCAGGGCCTCAGCGCGCGCACTGGCCTCGCTGCCCGAGATCAGGGACTTGGTCCCCTCGTTGGTCCGGAGGTAGTCGGTCAGCTGCTCCACCGACAGGAGGCTGTCGGCGCGGTACCGCTGAAGGGCGTCGATGTAGAAGACGGGCATCATCTGCTTCAGCGGGTCACAGTCGACGTGGAAGATCTTGGCGT
This sequence comes from Diaporthe helianthi, assembly GCA_001702395.2. Classification (NCBI taxonomy): domain Eukaryota; kingdom Fungi; phylum Ascomycota; class Sordariomycetes; order Diaporthales; family Diaporthaceae; genus Diaporthe; species Diaporthe helianthi. The sequence goes on from MAVT02000816.1 coordinate 17,239, forward strand.
CGGCCCTGGGCTTGCAGCCCGTGGGGATCCAGGGCACGTCGCAGTCAAGCACCAGGATCACGTCGGCCGACTTGATGTAGTCCTCACGCCCGAACCGCAGGCCCAGCCAGCTTGGGTGCGACGCCGGGAAGCACATGTCGCTGCCGCCCGTGTCCAGCACCCGCAGGCCTGGGATCGTATCGGCCAGCGCCACCAGCTTCTCCGGAAACGCGTGGTTGCGCCCCGCGTAGCCAGTGATGACCAGCGGCTGCTTGGCGCCGGCGAGGGCCTCGGCAATCTCCTTGAGGCCCCGCGGTGGCAGCCCGCCCAGCTCGACTGGTTCCCAGAACTTAGGGTCCACGCTGTAGGGCTCGATGTCCTCCTCCATGACCTCGCGGGCACCGCACAGGTAGACGGGCCCCTGGGGGGCGGAGCGGGCGAACTGCAGGGCCCGGTTGACCATCTGCTTGACGTTCTTGCCGGTCTTGAGCTCGGCAGAGTAGCGGCAGTATTGCGAGACGATGGCCTTCTGGTCGGGCACGTCCTGGATCCAGTGGATGTACTCTGTGCGTGACCCACGCATCTCGCCCTCGATGGTGAATGGTGACAGACCCGCAAACAGCAGGATCGGGGCCCTGCCGGTGCTGGCGTTGTGCACGGCGGCACCGAGGCCCTGAGTGCCGACATCGACGTGCACGATGACGGCCTGTGGCTTGTTGGTCAGGCGGGCATAGCCGTCTGCCATGGACATGGCCACCATCTGGACATTGGTGATCAGCACACGAGTTGGAAATACAAAACGCCTGCATAAGAACATGACGTTCTGTGCAATATAAAGTTATGACATACCTCATTGGGGCATGTGATAATCCTAGGGAAATTTGGGTTCTTCTCGCGCTGGCCCTTGACCATGGCCTCGATGATGCTGGGGTGGTCGGACCCCAGGTTGACAAAGACGTGGCTGATGCCAGCCTCCCCGAGGGACTCGAAGAAGGCAAAGGATGTGGTGTACATGCCGGGCGGTGAGGCTGAGGAATGAAGCGTCCTGAGTGTTGATGGTGTGGGTGAACTTGTCAGCCGAGTTGTATTCGTTGGTCGTGGCAGCCGTGGTGATGATGATGATGTCGCACTCGAGGAAATGAGTGCATATGAGCGGCCCTGCGTGCCAGTGCTTTTGGTATTATTCACTGTGGTACCTGCAACCGACGACGAGAGCCTCAGATACTGTTGTGACTTTGAGTGGGAGTGTAAGTGAGTGGGTGCTGTAAGTGGACAGCCGGCGTGGAGGCCGTTCCGCGGGGCAAAGTTCACAGGACCAGCACCAGCATTGGCCGCCTCGGAGTTCGGCCGGAGATGGTGGGCGCGGGGGCGTGCTCGGGATGAGAGGCCGGCATCATGGTGCAAGTGCAACAAGTGACTGGACCCTGCTTGGCCTGCTTGCTGGCTGGCCTTGGCCAGAGTGCGTGTGGCCGAGAGCGCAGAGAAGGCGGCGAGTGACATTGATTTTCCCTTGGCCGGGTTGGGGAGCGGGGTCCTGTGCAGCAGCATCTTTCTGGGGGTTCGCAGGGGGCGGGCGAGTCTGGCCAGTGCACGACTGACAGCTTTGGAAGGGGGGGGGGCTGTCCCGGGGTGGAGATATCGGGAAGGAAAAGAGAGAAAATCAGTACACTGCAAGTAGGGACGTCAGTTGGGTGATGGATGGCTAGTGTGGTAGTGGTGGAGTGGAGGGAGGGAAACGTATGGAGTATTGTTGATATCAGTGCACTGCTCTCTGTTCTCTGTATGCCACCTTGGGCACGCAATAGATGCCGAGGTCACGGTGGTTGTCACGGTAGTCAAATTGTGTTGTTGTGTTGTTGTGCAAGTGGTGTGGGTGAGTGAGGATGCAACCAAAAAATCAGGCAGTCAATCAGAAGTCCCCATGGAATTCCAATTCGTGTACGGAGGAAGGAAGCCCAAGGGGTTAACAGGAATGGCAACAGCAAAGGGAGACTTCGGGACCCTCGAGCTAACTTGAGGCTCGGCTTCCCCAGGTTTAAGACACAAGCATGGGCCACGACCAGCCGAGCCCGTGGAGACGCCCTTGCAGCAATACACGTGTAGTTACATAACGGAATCATAATAGACAGTCTCAAGTGCTGTGGGCTGTCTGCTGAACACGTAGACGGCCACGATGCCCTCTCTTGCCGGCCTGCTACCTACCACCTGCAGTCTAAATGTAACACTGCATGCACTTGGAAAGTCGACGAGTTGGTGTTTAACAGCCCAGGGCGGGCACATGTATCAAATACTTGCAAGCCAGGTTTTGCACAACAGCTCCAGTAACTATATATTTGCATTAGCTGACTTCTCGACATCAAAAACTTACTTTGTCCGAGTCTGGTTGACGGCATCTCTGGTGGTGGATGGTACCACATGCAGGAAGGCCAAGGTTCCCCCGCATCCGTGCCAGCCACTGGGTCGAGGTATCGAAGTATATTACGGTGTACACCCTGGACTTGGCCTTGATGTCCTAGAAAATGCACAACAGGACACCCGATAATACGGTAAGGTAGCTAGGCCAAACCGTTGTTATGCCCATTTTCAGCCTCATATATCTGACTGCCAGCCTCTGCCCTATTTCACAGCATCTACATAGATGGCATTCCCGCCCTTGGGCCCCACGCTCCCGCGGTTTAGACAGCGTTGGAAGTGCGGGGGAATCTCCCCGGCAAGCAATCATGTGCCACGCCTTCCAATCAATTGATCTTTGAGCTCTCGCTTATCGTCGGGACACTTTGTTTACATGCCTCAACCACCACAGGGCAGGGACTCCTGGTCTATCTCATCCAAGCCACCTTTTGCTCACATGAGCCACATCAGAGCTTTGAAGGACGAAGGACGAAGGACGTGTCCTACCTGTTCCACATCCTTTATCTGTCCTCCCATGTCTGATACCACCTAGGACTGACTTTTGATTCGGGATTGAGTTGTACATGGTCGACTGAGCTTTGTTCACTTTACTTGAGTAATGAACTGACACTAACACAAGGGTCGCAGCAATCGGATTATGAGTGAGATGACTAATTAGAATCAACTAATTACCATGTCTACATATGCAGTGGTTGTTTAGCGGGTTGAAATCAATAAACAGTTCTATACTACTACGGCGGGCGCAATTAGGGCATTTTTTACAGTAAGCTAGAAACATATAGTAATGGGGTCCATTACAGTAATTCACTACATTTCACCTACTCTAGATATACTTTCCTTATATAGAAGGAAATATACCTTACTTTTTCCTGTTTTAATATAAATAATATTAGAGGGCTTGAAACCTTTTAAGAACCTAATAACGTAGTAAATATAAAAAAGTAAGTTAAAGTAATAAGAAAAAAGTAATAAGAAGAAAAGTAATAAGAAGAAAAGTAATAAGAAGAAAAGTAATAAGAAGAAAAGTAATAAGAAGAAAAGTAATAAGGAGAAAAGTAATAAGAAGAAAAGTAATAAGAAGAAAAGTAATAAGAAGAAAAGTAA
>MAVT02000817.1:0-20731 GCA_001702395.2 Diaporthe helianthi
AGCTTATTAATACTATTATAAATATTATAAATAGCTATAAACCCCTTAATTACAACATTAAAAATAATAATATTTATTTTAAGCCCCCTATACCTATATACTTAAACGCTATATTTTCCTTACAAGTATTAAAAAAAAGAAGGGCTAAAGTAAGGAATTTACAAAGAGGTAAAATACTTCCTATAGCTAAACTTAAACAAAAGGTTAAACCTAAACAAAAGATTAAACTTATATAGGAGGTTTAACCTATATAAAAGGTTTAACCTAAATAGAAAGTTAAACCTATATAAAAGGTTAAACCTATACAAAAGGTTAAACTTATATAAAAAGTTTAACCTAAACAAAAGGTTTAATTTAAACAAGAAAGCTAGAATTAGAATAATAAACAAGAAGTAGTTATTAATAATAACTAGCTACTTTAAAATAAAATAAAAAGTAATTTTTAAAAAGAAAGTAGTATAGCGAACTTTTAAGAAGATATATAATATTTTAAATAGATAGCTTTTTCTAGGTTTTTAATTATAAAGAGAAAACAAAGTCTATAAAAGATTTTAAATCGATGATTTTTTACCTTGCACCCAAATTACCTATCTACCCACTTAGAACACATGGGTAATTTAATCCCTATTATTACCTATAAGTCCTATGGGTACCCACTGGGTATTACCCACGCGTGGGTAATTCCTAAGCCTAGCTAGGCGGAGAAAACAAGTTGAGCTCTCCCTGTTGACTTCTCCCAACTAGACCTTTGATAACTTCAAGGAGGAGTATCACAACTCTAGCAAAATTTCCGCTGAATGAGTCAAGTTAGATAGCTGGTGCCTGTCAACTAGTTACTTCTGGACAGATATCCCTTAGAGCAGCTCATTTGACATTCATTTTTGACTATCGCACTATTTTGTGTTCGCAAATGTCAACCTGTATTACTAGTGGCTCACATCTACCAAGTATGTGTTGCTCGAAGCTCTGAATCTACACCGGGACCCATCCGACTGCAGATGTCACTAGCTTTCAGAAATTATAGAATAAATTATAGAGAAACAGCTTCTGCGTACATTTGAACATGTCTCTAGTTAGGGTACAAACATGACTGGTTATAGTCTAGGAAATTACTCTCAAGTGCTATTATTATTTAGTAGTTCACACGAAGGCAGTTTTATCTATGCGTTATGAGCTCTGAAATGAAGCACAATCGTGGCCGCAACGAGAAGCCACCATCTATCAGACCATAATATTATTACATCGACAGTGTTGGGGTCTCTCCCTCGACGATCTTGATCTGGAAGCCCTCTGTAGCAATCCCGTAGCTTTTTGCAACGGCCTCACTCCCGTACACCCGCATGCGCTTCTCATATTCAGCGGTGACACCCTCGTTCCACCCATTTGCCTCGTTCAGTAGGCGGCCGAGCAGCGCCGAGTCTTGTACGGCAGTGTTGGCCCCGATACCACCAGCTGGGGTCATCGAGTGCGCCGCGTCTCCAATGACCGTCACGCGGGGCTCATTCGGCCATTCTGGAACCCCCGAAGGTGTCGAACAGGTAATCTTCCAGAACGCGGCCTCCTTGGTGTTCATCTGTTCGAACAAGGGTCGGAATTTCTCGTGCCAGTTCTCGGTGAGCTTCTTGGCCAAGTCTGCCGCCGTGTCTCCCACGATACTGTAGTCGTCGTTGGGTGCCTTGATCAGACCTGGGGGTCCCGCCATGGTCCAGCCGTACTCGATATCCAGGTTGTCGATGTCGTTCGGGCGCACGTTTGTGATTATGCCAACCCTCGAGTCCTTTCCTTTCGAGTGGTCTGTAATCATGTAGACGCCCTCTTGTAGACCCTTGAAAGCGCCTGTGGGCGCCTGGCCGTGAATCCCTCGTGCGCCGGTGTCGTAGACAACCAGCCGGCCGCCAGAGACTTGCTTCGCCACCCTGGACTTGATGCCTTCCCCGCCCACCAACATCTCTCCTACTTCCGACTTGGTCCCGTCCGAAAATAAAGCCCGGACACCCCCGTCTACAAGCTCATATCCCGCAACCTGCCGCTGAAACTCGACGTGGTCCTCCAATCCTTCAAAGAAGAGCCGGCGCATCTCCCCCCTTGCGATGCCCACCGTCTTGCTGTCCCGACTTGTGAGCTGTTGTTGCTGCCTGGGCCCGCCTGACATGCCCTCTGCTGGCTCTCCGGTGATAGCATCGAGGCCAGTTAATCCAGCGCCCCCGGTCTTGCCGCACTTGTCGTAGAAGTGTGCGAAATCCTCGGTGCCGAGAACAGATTCGATGGCATCTAGGCCTTCGTTCGAAAGACGCAGCCTGTACCCTTGGCCACGGAATTCAAGGGATGCATCGCGCTCGTAGACGCGGAAGGGGATGGCGCTGCGGCGGAGGGATTGGGCAAGAAGTAGGGAGGCAAGGCCGGCGCCGGAAATGAGAATTGGGCGTTGAGTTGACATGGCGTATACTGCCCCAGGATGATGATAAAGAGTATAGCCAAGCTTGTGTATGATACCGGGATATGGGGGCAGATATAAGAGCGTATGGTGGTGCTAGCGCTGATTAATTGCCAGTGTGAGCCGCTCTCCGTTGAAGCCGAGCCGCGCGTGAGGATTTGAAGTGTACCTACTTAAGTACTTAGGTAACGATGACAAAGAACTTTAGAACATGACTAACACGAGACCTAGATATCTAATACTTTCGTTATTATCGACTTTTGATCTGCGAAACGTAAAAGTTTCCTTCCCAAATCCAATAATAAATCAGGAAGAATCCCAAAATGAATCTACAGAAAAGACAACTCCAGTTCATGGAGCCCTGATGTCGGTTCCGGTGCCGTTAGAAAGAACGCAAAGAATCAAGATAAATACCAGGCCCAGAAGAAAAGACCCAATCCATTGGGGTGCATATGTAGAAATACAAATCAAACCAGACTAAATCGAGAAGGCAAATGACTTCGACTTTAGTCCGTTTCGCAAATACACAGTTGATGATGATACTTTACGAAGAGACATATCCTACCTAACTAAGATACGTGATGACGTGGAACGCGATCACTCGTCTCAAGCGCTAACGATGATCAGCGAGAGCTGAATTGTGCAGAGCCGCCTCATTACAATAGTATTCACGGGAACCTGGTCACAGCCCGTGCGGACAAACCTGTCCAAGGTTCGTCACAAGTAGCTACCTAGGTACTGATGAAAATAAATGAATATGTGCATCTTACGCCCCTGGTTAGGCTAGAGTTGGTGAGAAGGGGAAATTCGATTTATCGGGCAAATGCAAAGAAAGGCACGCTGGCGTGACAACGGTGGACGCAGCAAAATAGCATCAGGATCCAGACGACTCCGTTTAGGACCAAGGTCCCAATTATAGACCCATTCGCGTGGTGAAGTCCTTGTATCCATAGCTGCCCAAGACTTGTTGAAAGAACTGCGTACGTCGTTGCCCAGGTTTCACATTTGATGACAGTGAACAGTCATTACAAAGCCGAGAGCGTACTCAATCAGAGTACCCAAGCTGCATCTCTCAGTTCCTCGGCTAAGTGACAGAATGAGTCTGAACCAATGACTGTTATGATAGGCCCGAGGATACCAACCAGACCCTCAGCTGAGACCAATGCTTCCCTATCCACTGTTGTCCTCAAACAAACATGGTTCAGACTGTCCTTGGGCCAGACATCTGGAGCATATAGTCTCAAGATCCACAGAACACCAGCTGTTCCTCCATTACCCTAGAAATTAAATAATATTCCGATGATGCGAAAAATGGCTCAGTAAGTGTTCCTCATGCGATGTAATGGGACATCTGGAGGTAATTGCACATGTGCAATGCTTGTAACACCACAGCAAATTCCTAAGTAGACCCAGGAGTTACAGCACACATGGGCAGCCGAAAATTGGTATGAGCCCGAAGTTCCGCTAGTCAACAATTTCAGAATCTTTGTACCAGGCTTGCGTACCCCTGGAGTCTGTGAATACTTACTCTCAGTTTCTGACCCTATGGTAATTTCGTATGAGGTCCATATATCCCGCTTGTTGTGTCTATCGGTCACTTGGTCAAAATGGAAGGCTTGCAGCTCTTGTTTTACTCTGGTGTGGTGTCCTTTCGAACTCTCCCTGGCTATCAGAGTAATCCCCTCCAATTTTTAGGCTCAGTAAACATTGCGCAGTATTGTGCATGCTATACAGACTTCGAAAAAACCACACCCTCGCTCCAGATGTCATGGAACAAGAATAGCATGTTATCCTCAATGATATACACAGGGTCGACGTCTTGCGAAACCTGAAGAAGAGCACTCGAAACACGACCAGACTGTCCTCACGATGTTTGCTCCTTCGCTTCCTCCTCCCGTAACCTTGCAATGAGCTTCTCGGTCAAGAAGGGGCTTAGACCCAATCTGGAAAAAAGTTGAGATCCTGGTCAGTCGCCACGTGCATCTCTGGCTGCAAAGCAGCCGCACTGGGAGTCTGGGAACAGGTTCAACTCACATTCCCTCATTTGTCACCATCCTGTAGGTCCCGCTCGTCTGGAAGTTACCCTCGATATTGCCCTTGCTGTCAACCTGGATACTGCCAAATATGTCCTCAGGCCTTGTCACAACAGTCAGCCTCAACTCTTTGGCCAAACAAGGTGAGCAATATGGTCAAGGGGTAGGCCAGACTCACCATGCTATCCTGCCAAAGTCTGGAGGGTTCCGCCTCTGTTCACCACGTCATCAGTAAAACGAAAGTAAGAAGACCGACCCATAAGCACGAGGAGCCTTGGAAAGAACAAGTCCAGCAAAATATACCAAAAATCAAGGTCACAACAGCCAACTCACATCACTCAAGTGCACCCAACCCCCAGCCCCTCCACCCCCAGCACCGCCCTGATCGCTCGCCCCTCCGGCCCCGTCCGACCCGCCCCTCCGCTTCCCCTTGCCCCTCATCATCCCGCCGCCGAGGTTGACGCCGCCAGGGCTGGCAAACGCCTGCGCCGCGGCGCGGAGGTCCTCGTCCAGGTGCGCGTGCGCGGCGAGGACCTCATTCAGGATGTCCAGGAAGCGGCCGTTCTCGCGGAATGAGCGCGGCGTCGGCGGGAGCTCCGTCGTCGACCCGACGGCCAGGTTCGGGTTGGGCGGGTCCGTTGAGAGATAGGTCAGCAGGTAGGAGGACGAGGACGAGGATGATGACGCCGGGTTGGGGAAGACTTTCTGAGTTGGTGTTGGTCAGCCGGACTTCATTTTGTAAAATATTTTCTGGGATGATTTGGGTGGATGCATGACGTGAAGAATGAGAGAGTCGGAAGATATAGAAAACAATTCATGTCAACTTGTGAGATCTGTATGATGGATGTACAATGTTCAACAACGCCAATGGATGATGAGCGAGGAGAGTGTGCGACTGCGGGAAAGCAAACGACATACAATGTCTGGGTTATTGGACAGCGTGGTGATACCCCTGGTCACTACTGACCGGCGCAATTGGCTTGCGACCCTGAAGCGTGAGGCCAGCATGTTGGGAGTAAGGTTGAACGGATTTTTAGGTGATGCACCGTGGAAATGGCTGAAGCGCTCACCCACACTGGAGCTATCAAAAAGGGTATTGCACATGCCGTCATCTACAAGTGCACTGCTAGGATGCTGCGGCAGGCAGACCCCTGCTCCGTTGTGCCCAAGACGTGGGCTCTGAGCCGCAACAACGTCCACCAGCTCCATAGCCAGTGCTCTGGCAGGGGCGAGCACATACCATCGTGCCAGGGGCAGAGTGCAAAGAGTACGCCCTGCCAGGAGACGGAATAAGGTCATTATACGCAGTGAAAACGTAGTAATAATCACTGTGACTGGTGTAGGTCTAAGAGACGTCAAATTTTGTCGACATTACTTCATGGCCGCTATGTAGCATATGAGAAAACTGTCAAGCCAGCGAACAAGTGACCAAACTACGCCCGCATCTTCCTTCTCTTTCCGATCTGGGCAGAGAAACCAGTCTTGATAGCAGCAACCGACCGTCTGGATCCACACGAGTTGCAGGTGACGAAGGACAGACGGTTCTCTCCCTTGCTCAGCTCCGTGTCGGGCGACCGGCATGTCTTGCACGACACGTACTCGATAATATACTTTCGCAACACGTTCTCCAGCTGCTTCGCCTGGAAACGACCCTTGATGACGAGACCTCCGGTACCTGCGGTGGAACCGCTCGTACCCAGTTCGGCGAACAAGAATGTGGTGACGTGCTCCTCAGAACGCTTCATACGCTTGCAGATCTCAGGAAGGTTGGCGAAGATGGTCTTCTTGTTGCCTTCACGCATGCATTGGGGCGGTGGGATCTTGTAACTCTTGGCAGCTCCGGTGGCGTGGTCGGGGTTCTTCTCGGTGAGAAGGCTGAAGAATCGGCTCTGCGACCCATGTTAGTCCACACATGACGTCCGTCCATGGAGGACAAGATCAAGAGTCTTCACATACCAGGAGGAGGTCGTATTTGATGGGTGCTGTCTCGTCGTGGGTCCAGATACCGGTTCCTTGCTTCCTACCAAGACCAAATTGGTTAGTGACGCGTCACTGGGCATGGTACCACCAGCTGCGCTCTCATGCGCCAGGATGGGTGCAAGTTGAAGGTCCGGCACGAAGCCATAAAACCAAGACGGAGCTGCTAGACAAAACTTACATGTCACCATCCTGGCCTTGGTCTTCGCCGCCAGCCTCGCCACCTTCCTTGTCGAGGTCCAGGGCAGCAAGCTTGGCCGCGAAGTCGTCGTCGCCCTCCTTGACCACCTTCTTCTTCTTCTTCTTCTTGATCCCCAGGTCTGTACCGAGTTCTGTCAGCCATGTCGACCTTTCCAAGTTATGCCGCGTGCGATGGTGATTTATTTACCAAGTGCGGCCTCGCCGTCACCAGCGCCGTCATCTCCAGCGGGCTCCGCGTCGTCAGCGATCTTGACCTTCTTCTTCTTCTTCTTCATCAGACCGAGGTCAAGACCATCGTCACCAGCCTCGGGGGCAGGGGCCTCGGTCTCGGCGGAGGCGGTAGCTGCGGAGGCATTAGTCGACGCGAGTGTCTCTGATAGTGGCTTGGTAGACGGACTGTGAGACTGTGCAGCATGTCAGCAAATAGCTTTCTCGCCTCGGCTCGTGGCAGCATCGGCAGCGCGTGCTAAGCGATCATTGCGACTTACCATGGCGGTGTCCTTCTCCTCGTTTGGAGTAGCCATGATTTCAACGCTGCCGTCGGCACTGACAACGACTTTCTCTTCGGTGAATGCGACGGATTTAGTACGCGATCCTCTTCGCGAGGGGGGCTGGTCCTATGGCGTAGTTTTAGTATGGTAGCGGGTGGAGATTTCGATTCGAGTCTGGCTCGTTGACGATAAGAGGTAGGAAACTGACAAGGGAGACGAGTTTGTGCTGCAAAGACGCAGTCAAAGGGTAGGGAAGCTGAGTGAAAGACGACAGGTGTCGATGATGTGTGGAGTGAGTCAACTGCTTTGGCCTGCTTTTTTTGGCGGGGCTAAGGAAGCGAATGGGCAGGGGTGGCCAGGGCTGCCCGGAACTGGAGTCTGGTCTGGGGCAGGGGAGCGACACTCTAGGGGCAAGCTGCGCTGCTACTTGCTGGGCTGGGCAGTGACTACCACAGTAGAGTGGGCACTCTCGTCCATTCCTCTTTGTCCAGGGCCTGAGCCAGAGCTTGAGCCAGAGGTAGAGTCTGAGCTTTTTCCCCGCGAGGAAGAAGGCGTCCGTTCGGGGAAAGCTGCCTCGACCCGAGCAGTAATGCAGTGCAAGCAAGGCAAGGGCCAAAGGTGCAGGTAAAGGAGGGAAACCGCCGTCTTTCGATCAGCTACCCAGAATAGTTATCAGACATACCTCGCTCGCCATATTTTGTGTTTCGACAGCAATCAAAGATTTGTCTGTCGTTTTGTTGTGACTGCAGGACCGACTTGGCTTGCTGACAGGTAGAGCTGTTCGATTGAACCGTAGCAGTAGATTGTGCTGGTGTCCCTTTTTTTTTTGACGGTTGACAGGCAGGCAGCCTAGTGAGTACTAGAGGACCAGGCAGGCATGGGTGTGCCTTTATGGTGGTATATTGTGGGTGGTGCAGAGGCGAGGCTATACGTTGAGTCGGATGCCGTTGAGTGAGGGGCACACGGATTGCTATGAGTATGAGTAGGTAGGTAGGTTTGTGGAATTCGAGGCACAGCAGTTTGTTCTTCTGCAAAACTGGCCCTCGCAGTGATAAAAGGTCCCGCCAAACAGATACCTTGAGAGAGATTCCAAGCTCTGAATCGTGAGGAATCCAGGTACTCCGTACAGTCAGATGGTCAGCTGACATACTGAGAAGGCTCCAGAGAATCCCTGACTGGACGGGCGCAATGCTGAAACAAACACCCTGGTGCCCAGCTAGCTTCGAAGGCTGCTAGGCCGCTAGCTCGACGTACTGGACGCCCCGACCTCGGCACCTGCCTGCCCTGGACTGGCGACGAACGACGATGGTTTGTGGACGAACAGCCACATACTCTTAGCCAAGCACCACGTCGATCCACTCCCTGTGATCTCCCAGCGGCAGCACTTCCTGTCACCCAGACGTCTGGTAGGAACCATCTTGCATATCACAACGGACTAGGGAGCACACAGTCATCCCATCTACAACGATCTACCGGGGCACGAACCCGCCCGACCTAAGCTCCGAGGCCCCCTGGTTCTACGTCACCAGCTCGCCCGTTCCGACCCCGACTTTCCCCCCACCGCATTACCTTCCCTTTCCACCCCCAGACAAGATGTCCACGTCCGACTCGTACGTTATATCCGATATGGCCGCCTCAGAAAGCCACGACGAGGACCTCGACTCCCTGCCCTCGATATCCAGCGACCTGCTGAGCTCTGAGGCCAGCGAGAGCCCCAGCGACGCGCAGAAGGAGTGGGAGGAGAGCCTGGAGCAGATCCAGCTGCTGCTGACCATGGTCGTCGTGCCCTTTGCGGGCAAGTACTTTGGCAGGAAGTTTGCTTATTGGAGTATGTAGTGTTGGCACCCGCCTCACCCCTCCGTTTCCCTATTCGCCCCGGGCAGGCGAGAGGCGGGCCGACTGCGCCGCCGGGCATTGCTCTATTTGCTAACACAAGGCCATCCAACAGGCTGGGCGAGATACATGGAGTGGGCACACAACGTCGAAGTACGGTGGACGAACAAGAAGGCATGGGCGGCGACGGGCGCTGTTGAGGCTGCTGCCACGTTATGATGAGCTCCCAATAGATGTTTCCGAGAACGAGAGATGGTCGTGGACGGTTCTGGACCCCTGGTTGCCGTGTATAAAATCGACAGGGTCGGACGGCCATGCGCGACACACGCGACATGAGGCAAACACCCGTGCCAGAGGGGACCAGATGTGTGCTGGGAATTTGATTGTTCCGGGTCCTGAAGACGTGGTCGATCTATGTTTGACCCTGACCTGCTCGATCATGTCGCCATGAGAGCACGGCATATCTCAGTGGAATGCTGAGTGTGTGGACTTGGTTGCCACCAAGATCGAGGAAATGAAATATAGCGTGTTGTGACAAAATTGTTTACCTGCGAAAGACATATTATACGACAGGATGATGAACTAGGGGGCGTTCGTCGATCGTGAAATAGTAGTTCAAGTACAGCCGCAGCAGATGCCCAGGGCCACAAGAGGAACCACGATTGCCCGTTTGGGGATATCCTGAAACGACACTGTCCTTCGCCCTTGTCTGCATGTCCTCGAGAACAAAGATTTCTCCGATCAATGTCCGCGACAAGTCGAAATCTCCTGCAGATCCTTGCGGAACATGTCAGAAGCATGCAAGCTATGATACAGTACAATGTTCTGCCTGTCCAACGTGAACCTCGCCAGTCCATTACAATATCTCTCAGTATCTCTAATTCAATTCATCAGAAGCACATATCCGGTACTCGTTACACTACACATGTGCAAACAGCTGCCACACGCAGGCACGAGGCCTGTAGTATGACCTTTCCTAACTTTACCCTTAACGCCATCACGACTTCAGCCGCCTGTATGCGACCATTTTGGTGCCCAGCACTGTCGCCCGTCCTGTCCGAGGCTTATAATATCATATCCCAAAGCATGCCACCTTCCATCCCATCCATTCCGTCGTGATTTACCCATGGTCATGACCGTCATAACCTTCGCCACAATCGTGCTCAACATGACGGTCCTTGGAAACCATCCATTGTGCTTAGACCCGAACCTGTGACATGTGAGGGCCACCCGACCTTACTGAGCCACCACCTCTCCGGTAACCCAGAAGCGCAAAGGCCAGCGAGGCGGCAAAGGTACCAAAGAGGAACCACATGAAGACCGTGCTGGCCTGCAGCTCGCGGCACTTCTTCTCGTTGTCCTCTCTGCCGCAGTTAGGGACACCCAACATGGCGGCCAGGACGACGGCGTCGATGAAGGTGAACAAGACGACCACGGCGTCGGTGGCCATGACCACGATAGGGATGGCGAGCGACTCGACAAACGCCACGGCCAGCCCGTAAATGGTCACGAGCCAGCCGAGGACGGTGACGAACATGGAGAAGTTTACGGCGGCGGCGGAGACAAAGGAGCCATTGTTGCTGGTAGCGATGACGTTGCCGAGCAGGGCGGTCAGGATGATGACCCAGAGGAGTTGCAGGCCTCGGATGGCTATTTGGATGATCTCCATGTCGGCGGTCTGGAGGTGGGGCTGGTGTTGTGTCTTTGCTGGCGGAGATGCTTGTTGCCCACAGCACGTGCAGGACGACGAGCTAGGTGTCTACACTAATAAGTGGAGGTCCGGAGAACACGTAGGGTGGGATCGCGATGCTTGTCTGTACTGCTTGTAGTGTTTGAGCGGCAAAGTATGTGGAGTATAAAATCCCGGTGGGGCGATCGACCACAGAGCAGTAGGGAGAGTGTTGATCAGTTTGTTGATACAACATCAATAGCGTTGTTGTGAGAATGTTTGGAACGGAAGACAGAAGGCTGGAGACTCCAGTGGCGGAACCAAAACGGAGTACAGTGTCAATGTCGCGCGAGGGAGGCTGTGAAGGCAATATCTGCCTGTTATTGTTGCGGCTGGGGGCAAGAGCAGTTCCGGAAGCCGGGAGCGCGATGACGTCGAGCGGGCCCCCGCTAGCTCAGATGCGGATTAAGCTGGTCGGCCGGTCTGCGGGCAGGAGCGAACCGTTCAAAGAGTGAGCCCCAGTAACCTAGCAGCAGCCTATTTTGATCCTCTTGCGAAGGTTCTGCTCTGTGTATCTTGCAAGTCATGCAAGTTGGGTGTTTCGTTTCTCAAAGACCAGTACTCGATCTCTCCTGCCACATCTATTATTGGCTGGGCTTGTTGATTTTGTTTCTGTTTCCAACCGAACGAGGGAGGGCCATTCAACTGCCATCGCGCCGGCACTTGGACTGTTGGCAGGGCGATCATAAACCAATCGACAGCCTTGTAAGCCTGCATATCCCTGCAGAAACCTGCAGATTCCGGCTTTCCCACCACACACAGCATTCCCACGACGACAGCTCGACCACACAATTATGAGATAATAATAAATGTCTTCGACAACACTCGTCCATTTCCAGGGACGTATCATGCATGACGGCGCGCTCTCTCTCTCTAGGTTACTATTACTAACCGAACTACCATTGCCACAGCCATAAGAAGCATCGAGATGCCTCTTGAAACGCGCGCCTGCGACAAGTCAACCAACCATATCTGTCAAAGCCATAAAACGCCAACCAAACCACAGCCCGACTACCACGTCCTGCGCGACACGACAATGCCGCCGCCCATCCTTGCGAACGCGGGGGCCAGGGAAGCGGGGGCCAGTAATATAATGTCTCGCAGCATCCCGACGCCATGCAGCCGCTCCGGTCTGTCACTTCTGTCACGTCTGTCACGCGTGCGTGCGCAGCCATCGGCTTGCAGTCCTGCCTGTGGCCCTTATTAACAGCTGTGCTTTGTTTCAACTCAAACTCTTCCCCAGCCTACCACCGACTGGCAGTGCGCGATAGCTGCCACGCTGCGTTCGTTCGTGGCCGCACATGTGACCGGTGCTGCCTCATATGCCTGAACCTTATCTTCTTTGCGCCGCGTCAGCCTTGTCGTTGGAAAGACAAGTTGTTCTTGTCCGCTCTCGCCCTGCTTGTCTCTGCCTGCCCATCGCTTGTCGCTATAGTCGACCGACGAGGCACCCTGTCACACGGTACAGATGCCATCGGACAAACCGAGCTGGGTTGAACGATGCCTTCGCGCGGCTCACCGCACCCACCCCAATGAGGATGAGTTCCATGGATTTCTGTTAGATGACCTTAACAAACAAAAGCTGCTGGTCACCTGCCGGCCTGCCAACACCCTCCTCGGCACGCTCTGACGCCAATCCCCTGGCCGTTTTGCTTCGTATGCGTCATGAACTCTTAGAAACCTTGTAGTGGCCTGCTGTCGAAACTATCGTGCCGCGAAAGCCGTGAGCCCGGCATTCAATCCCGGACATGAATGTTATCACCGTTTCCCCTCCGTTAGAGACAAGGTTCTGGCTGCCGAGCAAGTCGTTGGACCCTTCCCGAGTTACCTGCCAGTCTACGGAGCAGAGAACCATCCGAGCCCTACCAGAATGCCCGACCTACGGTGGGATCGGTGCGGACACTCCACTTCGTGTCTGACACCTTTCGAAGTCTTCTGGAACCTTTTGGCTTGCCCAGCCCTCATCCCTGCGGCGCCGTGCAGGTGCAGCAGGCACACGGTTCTGGCCTCTTCCAACAAGAGACTTGTTTTATTGCAAAGTCATTCTTCGTCGCTCCGATCACCAATGCCGCCCCATTGATTGACGTGTGCCGAGGGCTCGTGACCGTGCTCACGCGCGGGGATGGCTTCTGTCAGGCTCTCCATGACCTTCAAATGAAGCAGTCTCGATCAAGTCGACGGACACCACACGGCTTAGACTTCACGGTATTTGTCACTTTTGGATAAACGAAACTCAGCCAAGACCCAGGACAGCTGCGACAGACGAGATGACAGGACGGCTGGGGATGGCTTACATACGGAGCTCGAAACAAACAGCTACTTTCGGACAACGGCCTCCCCTGCTCGCAGTCTAGAACATAGGGGACGCTGGCGAGACATCACTTGTGCGTGGAGTGTTAGGTCGCCAAGGCCAACCCCCTTGGCATTCGCCCCTCTGGGATGACTTTGAGTTTCAGCAATACTTATTTCCCCTGGCCTGCAACTGTATACGGAGTACATGGGTACAGTACAGTAGCACCCGCTCTCCACAGCAGTGGTTGCGAGAGCGTGGGATCGCATCTCCGGAGATGGACCTGCAGCCTATGTGGGTGCAGGGTTAGAGTTTGGACGAGAAATCGATTCGGAGTGCTGAAAGGTGCCATGTACCCGGGGCCAGAACGGTACCTTGGTTCCTGCTTCTCCAATTATCTTTCGGATCTGTGACGACCCCTCCCCTGCTGGCAAGATACATGTCCATCCACAGTGGCTTGTATCCGAACCTGACAGGTTCCCTTGTCTTCCATGCCCCCGAGGAAACTTTAAGGTCCAGTCTTTTGGGATTCCTTGGCTCGGGATCGTCTGACTTGGCGTGGCACCCGTAGCGCGGGATTTGGAACGGGATTTGGGTGAAACCTTCTTTTGGCTCTCGTCGGGAGCCCCGGCCCCAATACGCTTTTCGCCTGAGGCACCCTCACGACAAGCCTTGCGCGGCCTCGTTCGCTCTCTCAAACATTCTCGTTCTCACACTGGCTCCGTCGTGGTGGTCAAAGCTTGCGGCAAAATCACTTCCAAGAACTGGTCCGATCTGATCTGTGGCCCGCCACGCACCTGAGTTCCCCATCTCCCAGGCCAAGCTTTTTGCCACCTGTAGATCACTCGCAGTGCACGCAGATGATAGTCCGCCGTGCCTGAGCATCTACCGACCACGCGGCCCACGGCGACCGAACACCAGATGGCAGACGGCGCCGGACCCCACCGTGGCCGAGGCCTAGGTAGAAACTGCAGAATTTGGTGTCCCGATCCATTGCGCCGCGCTCATGATACATATGCCTGATGACCGCAGGTGGAATCAGGTCCGGCCATCTCAGCCTCTTCGGAGTCGCCATAATAAACAGCCTTGACGAAGCCACTAGGATTTCTCGTGAACCCCTCTGATGAGGGTCAGCTTACCCCCTCCGGCGCACCAACTGCTAGGCCAAACTCTACGATAACGATCTTGATTTAGCTCGGAGATTGCAACACCAGCAAGCTCGGCGCGATGTTCACTAACCGCTCGAACTACTGACCCGCCACGGCTCGCTACGGGTGCTGAAGGATGCCGCCAAAATAAAGCGTCGATCACAATTGCGGCACATTTCCCGTGGCAATGGAAGCGAGCACCAGGCGGGAATAGGATAATGGCACGCTGACCAGGGTGATGTGCACACTTGTCGAACCGCTGGGCGGTCTTGTGGTCGACTTGTCGGGCTCCGTTTGACCGTTGCGAAATCTGCCGAACTTTTTGCTACCAGTCCACTCACTCCCTTGTGATTTTACGATGCACAGAGCATCCTTAGATAGACTCGAGCTTCCGACTGAGTTTTGACGTCAGACCGCCGATGTAAACCGGCACGACTGCAGCCTATGCTTCGGTAGCCTCTCAGTATCGAACGACGTATTTCCCCGGATACAACTCTCCTGGATAAGTTGCGAGATTGCAGTCGCCATGCGCGGCAGCTCTGTGCCTGGGCTGGCGGTGGCGGCAGCATAATCCTGCTGCTGCTGCTGCTGCTGCTACTACTTGGATCGCTGCTGGCACTGCAGATGCCAGTTCTTCTGATCCTCCTGTCCACCGGCATGAACGCGCCTGTGCCCTCCATAACTCGGTACGCGGATTGGAGGATCACGACCCTATTCTGGAATCACATCTCCTAGTTCTAACCTTAAAATCACCACCAGCAGAGGCTGTTACCACCGCCCTAACCTCAAACACGTCACACGGACCGATCATGAAGCATACTATGGGGCACAGCGGACCTATTACGGGCATTAGCTCGCCGACTACTACGGCGGCCAAGGAAAAGCTAGCCAGATAGCGTACAGGCGTTATGTACGTACCATGCGCAACGGTGAGAGCTGTGCACAACCACATGGTAAAGTAGCTAGTGTAGTTGGCCTAGCTGCTTATTGAGGAGGGGGGGGGCAATCGGTACGTATCTCCATGCATGCAAGATCGACACCAGACTTGTCACAACTACTCCGTACGGAGTACATACATACGCGCACACCCTTGCAACCCCAGCTTATCAGCCGCCAAAAGTAGTTACACTACTTACTTACTGTGTATCCCAAGCTACCTCCATCCCATCTTGTGCAGTTGGAGAAATACCATGCTATCCTGTCAGCATTGTACAACAGACAGGGAAGCACCAACGCACGCACCACATACCGAAGAGAGGAGAAAAAGTGCTGGTTTGGCAGATCGACACACATGCACCGCGGCGCCGTCCCGAAGCATGTGGGTTGTTCGCCACCTGCGTGGGAAAATGGGGAGGGAAAAAATTCCTGGCCACTCAACCATCCATCCATCCATTCTGGTACGGGGCCCCACTGCCGGGCTTTTTGACACATGTGCAAGTTGGGAAATGGGGTTTGGCGGCCCCGGCGGCGGCCCTCATCCCATCCCATCCCATTCCCCTGGGCCCTGCCTGGCACTGGTGAGGCATGAGGCTGAAAAAGGTTCACTGACCATCATCAACGACAACCAACAACAAATCCAACAATATCCCAACCTCAATCTTAACGCCTCCTTCCATTCCTACACCCCTCCAAGTCATCCCTCAACCCCCCCCCCGGCCAACCCGCCCCACCTCCGACCCCTTGAGAGCCAAGAGGCAAATCCGGCAAATCATCGGGTCCATTTGATTAGATGGCACTCAATATGTCTAGTGTACTTGCAAGGCTAAAATCCTCCGCCATGCACCCTGCGGCAGGGTTTGAAGGCCGGGTTGGCAGGGTTGGGTGAACCAGTAAACGACGGCATGAGCTAGCGAGGGATCCCATCCCTCTTCTCCAATCGGGGGCCGCACTGCCGGACGACCTGACGCCGGTCGAGAGAGGCCGGCGAAGCTTTTTATTGTACCGATGCTCGCCAAGCCAACCAGTCGCATTCCCAAAAATTCCTCGTGCATGCCGGTCTTTTGATCCGATTCACCGCGATAAGCCTAGGGTGAAAGCATACTCCGTGGACATAGTAGTACATACCACCCGCACAGACTGATGACATTTGGAGGTGGTGAATGTGTACCGATGTTCATATATTAGAGTACCTGATTACGTGGCAGACTTTCCCAAGATTTTTAATATTTTTGGTCCCTGCTTCATGCTGGACATTATCCAAAACGATGACAGTCCACGGGCCTGGTGCTCGGTCGTGATGGCTCGGCTTAGCTGCCGCGCACCGGAGCATCTGTGGTGGCCAGAGGATGCATGTGGGCGCGCTACCACCACAGCTGCCGTCAAAGTCAAACCCAGTGTGCGGCTGGGTGCAACTCGGCTTATTACAGTTCATCCTCGTCCTGCCGGTACATGAATAGCCTCGGGCCTCCGTTGCCACCGTCGAGCGGCGCCTGGGCAAAGGAACCATCTGCCAATGTCCGTCTATTTCCCGTTGTTGAAGTCACACTTGCGCCACCGTCAGCCACGACCTCCTCGTCACGAGTGACGGTCGAGTTGGTGGCCGCCACATGCCGGCGGTACAGCTCCTGGTCGGGGGTGGCGTCGACGGACCCGTCTGGTGCGGTGAAGCCGCCGAAGCTGAAGATCTGGTCCGTCGAGCCATACCCAGAGCTACTCGTGCGGTCCGCATATTGAAAGAAGTAAGCTGTGCTGTCTTTTCTTGTATCGAACAGCGATCCTGTGTATCTCTGGCTTTCTTCCCCTTCAGAAAAGGCCTCCAGGCCGTCGGGAAACACAGCTGCGCCCTCGATGTAGACTTGCTGCCCCTGGATAAGCCGGCCGTACAGGGTCAGATTACCTTCGGGCGAATAGCCGTAGGTCGAGTTGCACCACAAGGGGTACTTGTACTCGGTCTTGTAATCTGCCCCCACGGCCGATGATGAGGAACTCGACTGGTCGGTCCCGGAGATCAGGAAGTCGTTGACCTGCGCGAAGCCATAGTCCGAGATAAAGCCTTTGTTACTATACGACAGGTCCTGTGTCCAGCTGACGGTCTCCGAGGCGTTGCGCGACACAACAGTCGAGGTGACCTTGAAAGCACGCGAAACCTCCGTGTCGTACGTCAGTGTCTGATTGGCGCCTGTGGCGTTCTGTGTGAGCACTGATGACACCGTGATGCTCGGCTGCGACGCGTCGACGACTGGCGCTGAGCCCGTCGTCACGCTGCCTTCCTCGTCGAGCCACACAAAGACTTTGCCGGTGACATACCAGCTAGCTGCTACAGTCTGTGTGATACTTGCCTCTGACCCACCATCGTCGACCAGGCCGGCCACCACGATGGTGAAGGTGTGGCTGTTGCCGTCACAGAGCAGAGGAAGCCAAGGTGTGATGTCAATCTCGTGCTCCTTCAGGTCGAAGGCGTCTGGGCCGACGACCGGCCGATGCAGCGAGGGAACGACACCGCCTGTGAATACCACAGGGAACGGCCACTGCACGCCCGCAAGCTGCCCATCTATGAGCACCTGGACCTCGCGCCACGGCGAGTACCCAGTGAAGACCCCAGCCGTGTCAGAGAACGCCGCCGTGTCCGACTGCAGCACGTTGGACCACCAGAACTCCTCGCTGGACTGGCCGTTGGCGCTGACAGAGAAGACGGCACGGTTGGCATTCTGGGGGAAGCTAATAGTATTTGTGGCATTGTCGGCGGGCAGCGTGAACTGACTGACGCCGTCGGATGAGGACTTGCGCGCACTAATGGGGATGATTAGGTCGGCTGGGGCCGCAGTGGCGACGTCAACCTGGTCATTGAAGAAGGTCGCTGTCAGGGTGGTGTTGAATGACCCCGTGTAAACATCTGTGATGAGGTTGCCCAAATCGAAGATGATCTTCTCGTGGGATTTCCACAGAGAGAGGTACTCGGTCATGTCTTTCAGGTAAGTCCAGCGGATGCCGGGATGCGCCGTTGGCTCGGCGGTGGACGTCCGCCAGACCTCTGTATCATTAAGGTACATGAGGGCAAGACGGTCACTGGTGTAAGATGTCAGCGGCAGTCTGCACATTATGCAAAAAGCTGTCAGGTATCAATAAACTCACAACTGTCTACCCTCGCTCACCACGGTAAAGTTGATCACCACGCGATTGAAGTCACAGTCTGGCGGCGTGTAGGCCCCGACGAAAGGGTCCCCATAGCTGAAGGCAAAGACGTGGTCCATCAGCACCACGGAGCAAGAACTGCCCGCCGAGCCACCAGGCGCCTCGTCATCATCGCTGGCAGCGGCGTCGTCCAAAGTCGGTCCAGACGGGGTTAGGACGGGCTGGTGGACCTGGAAGACCTCGAGAACTGTCGCAGCGGCTGCCGCAGATGTGGTAGTCACATTGGTAGTCTGCCGTCTGATCACGCCAGGCACGCCGACTGCGACGCTCTCACTGGACGACTGGGCAGCCGCATGTTCTACCGGGTCGCCCCCAGCATGACCTGTGGTCACATCCGGGTGGTGAGAAGAAGGTGCAGTTGCAGCTGTGGTAGCAGCAGAGGCAAGAGCAGCACTTGACAGCGGGTCGCGGTCGGACGGTGCCGTGGACTCAGACCATGGTGGAGCAACCGCCACAGATCCTGGCCATTGTAGGTTCTGGCGGTGGTGGCACAGGCCCAGAGCGGTTAGAACCGCAAACCCGACGAGAAACGCGGCGAGTGGTGCGTATTTTGAGCCTCGCCATTGCGGTCGACCGGTGGTGGTGTGGGGTTTGACCATTCCCTCTTCGGAATACAGCGCGAGTCGCTGGTGAGCAGGACCCTGAGCCTCAACGGCATGCTCCCCTCCAACAGGGCCCCAAGACTGCGGCTTCTGACCCATCCCCGGCTGCACTCTGCTGCCGGACTCGTCACCTGCGGGCTGGCTGGCTGGCCGGCTGCCGATGGGGTTAGGAAACAAGCGGAACGAGTGCCGGTGGGCGTGAAGTTTGGACGAGGCCAACCACCCCCAGAAACAGCCCGATACGATCGTGTGGTCGCCAAGTCCCAGGGAGAAAATGCTTGTATCCTTGGAAACGAACCCTTGGGTTGTGGTACCACAGTAGCACTCTCACTTGTTCGCTCAATGGCTCAATGGCTCAATGGCTCAATCGCACACGGTCTCGGATCTGAGATATGGGAAACTTTAGAAGCCCCCGTCCAACCAACCGTCTTGGCCCAAGATGACGCAATGGGACGATGGGATCTCTGCCGATCAGATCTCTTTTGGCTCTTGCTCCAAGCCCCCTTACTTCTTTGTGACTGTTTGAGCGGGGTGCAAAACGCAAAAAGAGTGTTATGTGTGCTTGCCAATGTATATCGGCATATATTTGGACCAGATAGGGTGGCAGACTGGTGGGCAGAGCGATCGAGCGCAAGGAACAGGAGATGCCGAGAAGTGAAGTTTCACCAGCTCGCATCGAATGGAGGGCACAATATTTTCTGAGCAGCAACGAGGCGGTCCAGGGCACGGCGACGAGGCAGAACTTTAGAGTTGCTGGTGGTATCCAAAAGACGTCGAGGCACATACGCGCTCTGTCGTGATTAATAAGTACGGGCTGATGCAGTGAAAGAGGGGGCGAGGCGCTTGTGATGAGCACCCACACACCTCTTCCCACTGTCTCTTTCAAATGTTCCCTCATCCCCACACGGCCACGATGACCTGTCGCGATAACGCCATGCCGTGCAGACGCGCCAGCAATCTGCAATGGGATGGCATGGGGCAGATACGCGAGTGCGGAGGGGGGTGTGCAGGGAGGTAATACACGACCGACCCTACGACGAATTGGGGAGGTGCGTTGCAGGTTACACTGGCAACTTGGGAGAAGAGGCAGGAGTATGACTACTCCGTACGGAGTACACTACCCAGGTAGGTACCCAGGTACCTATCGATAGACAGAACAAACAATTTAATAAGCACGGACATTTGTCCCATACTGCGTTTAATCACGGCTGATGAAGGGTGCACCTGGTAACATTAAATGTGGCACGGGAGGGAGAGAAACAGTTCGACTCTCCGACACAACCTAGCATATCGTTGCACAATAGGGCACAGCTCGTGTGCGTGATCAGTGTACGGAGTAGTGCATTACAAATGCACGGAGTATATTACCTATCTGGAGCACCGCAGGGCGGCAGGGCAGCACACGGCCGAGTGTTGGAGATTGCAACTCTGAAGTCTGTTCATCCTCTGCCCCTGGGTAAGGTTCAATGTTCTAGCCCTGTCGCACATCATGGCCCCCTCCCTGGCATAAATAAAATGGCACCGGTAATGTACCTGTTTATTAATCCCATGTTTGTGTTGCGAGTGTGTGTCAATCAACCAACCCCGCACGCCACCAACTTGCCTTTTGCCATAGAGCTGTTCCAAGTTGGGGAATTGATTCGCAGGCTTGACGGAAAGCGTGGCCGTAGCATTTCATCATGTATCCTAATACTTGACTTTGGCGTTGGAGTATAATAATGGTCAGCAATTAAACCAATATTGCGTGACACAACAACACACTTCACTTGCAATTAAATAACGCTTATTACACATTATGAACCACCCACAGACGGTAAGTAGCCCATCCTGCCTGCCCGCCCGCCCGCCTGCCTGCCCGGCAG
>MAVT02000818.1:0-20673 GCA_001702395.2 Diaporthe helianthi
AGCAATTGCATTAACGTATATGCAATTATCTATTTAGATAATATTCTTATTTTTTC
Source organism: Diaporthe helianthi (assembly GCA_001702395.2). Lineage (NCBI taxonomy): Eukaryota > Fungi > Ascomycota > Sordariomycetes > Diaporthales > Diaporthaceae > Diaporthe > Diaporthe helianthi. Next base: position 57 of record MAVT02000818.1, read on the forward strand.
CGCTAATAAGAATAAGCATAAAAAATACCTTTAAACTATTATTAATTGCCTTATAACAGCAAATTTATTTAGCAATTTTAAAAAGTATAGTTTTTTCAAATAAAACATTAAATTCCTTAGGTTTATTGTTAACTATAAAGATATTTAAATAAACCTTAATTATATTAAAACTATCCAAAAATAGCCTATACCCTAAAGTTTTAAGGATATTTAAGTATTCTTTAGCTTTTGCAACTTTTATTAACGTTTTATTAAAAAATACTTAAAAATAGTATACCTACTAAATAAATAGTTAAAAAGTATAAAAAATAGCTAGAAGCTAAGAGGAATTAATCTCCTTTTCCTTAAATATAAAAGTGCTTAAAAAGCGTTTGAAAAACTAAAAACTAAGTTTTAATAAGCCCCCCTTCTTCGCCATTATAATCCCTTGCTTTCTACCCAAATTAAGTACAATACTTCCAATAAAGCATCTATAGCCGTTATTTTACAGCGCTACCCGTTAAACGAAAAGCTAATTTAATACCTAATTGCATTTTAGTTGCAAAAGTTCTTAGGCGTAAAAATTAACTAGTCTATTTATAATAAAAAGCTAAGTACTATTATTAAAAGTTTTAAGCACTAAAAATAATACCTTAAGAGTATTTGCAAACTTATTATTATTTTAATGGATTACTATAACCTTAAGGGGTTTATATTTTAATAAAAACTAATATAGAAGTAAGTATAATAGTTAATATACTTTGCTAGGTTTAACTTTATTATAGAGTACTGCCTTAGAAAAACAAACCCTGCAAATACACTATTGTAAAGGCTAAACTACTTATTAAGCAAAAAGCCTACGAATTTGGAATAAATTTTAACGTTAGAATTAAAAATAGCTATAACTATAGGGAAAACCTTATAAAGCTTCCCCAAAAACTAGTTTACTGCAGCAATTTTAGTTAAAGTAATCCTTATAAAGGCGAAAACATACAATAAACTTACTTTAACATTACACTAGCTTAACTTTGCAAAACTATTACTACAATAAATTGTTTTAAAGGCCTAAGCTTAAATATACGCTTTAAACGCTAGCATAATGCGCTTAAAGCTTTGCTTTTTGCTTCTAGAATTAATATATAAAACCCAAGATCTAAACTTAAATGTTTAGCAAAAAGTTTAAAAAAGCAAATCCAACTTAAAAAAAATAATAAGTTTTAAGTATAAAGTCCAAAACAAACTATTATATTAAAAAGAATATATATATATACTAAATTAAGAAGCATTACAACAAAAAATTCTATAAGTTTACCACAATAAGCTTTTAAATAGCCATTAAAGGCAAGCAAAAACTTAAAACTTAGTTAAATAGCATTTCTACTAGCTAGGTTTAAAAGCTATAATAACAAAGTATATATACTCTTGCGCAATATATTAACGTAACTTATTACTACGCTATTGCCTATATAGCAAGCTTGCTTTACTCTTAATTTCGCTTTAACTAATGCAAAAACTAAATATAAACTTTATTACGGGGTTCCTTATTACTATTATAAACGAAAAAGAGATTAACGCAATCCTAGTAATTATTAACCAATTTAGTAAAATAAGCTTTTTTTTTACTATAAACAATATAATAAATGCTGTAAAACTAGCTATGATTTTCTATAAGAAAATTAAATGCAAATATAGCTTGCCCCATAGGATTATAAGCAACAAAAGTATAATATTTACAAGTACTTTTTAGAAAACGCTAAGCTAGCAAAAGGGAATTAAAACAAATTTACTATTGCTTACTATTTGCAAGGTAACAACTAAATAAACCAAATAAACCAAACGCTAAAATATTATTTGCAAAAATTTACAAATAATAACTAAACAAACTAGCTAAACCTTTTATATATTGCTTACTTTGCATATAACTTAGTAAAAAACACTTTAATTAGAAAATCCCTATTTATAGCTCTCTATAGGTATAAGCTATTATTCTAGATACTATAAAAGTTTTAGCCCGCTAAGGATAGCGTACTATGAAGGAAGGTACTAATAATCTTTAAAAAATTGGAAAAACTAGCCCAAATTCGTAAAAACTGCGAAATAGCTTGGAAAAATGCAATTAAAGCGCAAGCAAAGGCCTATAATAAGCGCTATAAACCCATAAAATTTAAAATAGAGAAATAAATCTTGTTATTAACAAAAAACCTAGCTCTAAAGCACAAAAAACTCCCCCCAAAAAGGATTAAACCTTTTCGAATTACTTATTGCTAAAAAAAGCAAGCCTACAGCTTTACCCTCCTTAAAAAGTATAACTAAATCTATAACATTTTCCACATAAGCCTTTTAAAACTATAAAATAAATAAAAAAAAGGCAAACTAGTAGAAATAAACAACAACCTCCCTAACCTTAAGGATATTAACGCTAAATAAAAGTTGGAAAAGCTTAAGGATTATTAGAAAATTAAGGGTACTACTTATTATTTAGTAAAATAAAAAGAATAGCTTAGCAAATATAATTCTTAGGTCTTTAAAGAAAATATATTAACAAACTAAGCAATTAAGGCCTATTAAAAGCAACGTAGCCTATAGTATTAGCGCCAAAAAGCAAATAATAACTTAAGGAAAAGTAAATAAAAATAAATAAGCTATAATAAGGACAAATAAGCTATAATAAGAATAAGGTAATTAAATAATAAAGATATAAAAAGCTACTAAATACTACATAAATGCCTATATAGGCAAAATAACAAGGATGCGAATAGCTAAAGGATAAAATTATAGTTATAATAAAAAAATACTTGAAATTAATGTATATTTAATTAAAGAACAAAGGCCTTTAAAAAAGGTATTAAAACTACTACAACTAATCCTAGGGTTAACTCTAAAAAAGTAAAATTTATGCAAATAACTTTTAAATTAGCATTACTACTATAGTATAGCCTCCTTAAACATTTTTTGCAATAACGCAATTTGCATCTTATGCGTTATTTTCTATAGTAGCAAAAGAAAACCCTTTAGCTAATTACTAAATACCTCCTAAACTATATTCTAAATTTCCTTAAGAAAGCTTTATACAAAAGCGTGCTATATCGAAAACCTATTATTGGCAAGTATAAGCCAAGCTATAGAACAACAACTATTAATTAAGTTGTTTATAAACTTTTTTTATAGTTTATTATAAAATAAAAAAGCAATAAAGTTTATTAGGCGCAAAGAAAAGGTATTAGCTAGAGCCTGCAAGTAAAAAAGCTAGCTTTTATAATAGCTAACTTCTACTTATATATTAAAACTAAAATACAAAGGAATAAGGAATAACTTATATTTATTTTAATTAAAAACTACTTTTTATTTTTAGCGCTTGTAAACCAAGGGTTTAAAATAAATTTCTTAAAAGCCTGCGTGCTAAAAAGGCTGTTTATTAAAAAACTACTTAATATACAAGCTAGGCATAGCTAGAAAACAAATAAATAGCTTTTCTATATAGTTAATATAGGCAAATTAATACTTTGTTAAAAGCTAATTAAAACTACCCAAGTAAAGTATAAATTAGCTATAGAACTAATAATTAATAAATTATTCTATAAAGTATTAATAACGCTTATACTACTTACTATTAAATGTATATACTATAATATAAGGCGAGTAGTGCGTTTTTATATAATAATTATAGCGAAATTAACTAGTATTTATAACTATGCAAGGGATTAGCTTTTCTAAGCATAAAACTAAGTTCTTATACTATTTAAGAAAGTAACAAAGATAGTAGTTATAGGGTATGCGCGCTATAATAGCATGCTGCTAAGTTATATAGTGCTCTTTGCAATCTAAAATATTCTAAGTAAGCCCTATAACTTTAGCAATAAAGCTATAAATAAGCTTTTAAAAAAAAGAAGTTATATAGCTTTATACCTTAGTAGAAATATTACTATAAACAAAGTTAAATAAAAGCACTAGGGTTTCTTTTAGGGTTTAAAGAACTACTAAAGAGCCTTTTTTTAAAAGGCTTAAAAGCACCTTGGCGGTTGTAGCTTTAGCTTACTACCTTTAAAAAGTTTTTAAGGTTTTTAGTATAATAGTAGTTTGCCTATCGAGATTACTTTAGTATAGTAGTTAGTCTATAGCTAATATATAGGTAAGTTGCTAACTATAGTAATTATAAGAGGTAAGGTTAAATAAAGTAAGCAAAAGCTTAACTTTCTTGCTAAAAAAATTATTGTTATTATTTTCTTTAATTATAATAAAAATTAAACTTATTATTACTTAAAAACCCCGCGTAGTTGGGTAATTATAACCAATTTTAGATAAAGCCGCGGGAGTACTACTAAACTTTGTTAGAAGCTGGGCGATATTAGAAAAAACTAATAACGCTTAATGGCGAGAGGAAAAGCTAACGAAGTTTTTTAAATTTTTGAAAAAAAACGAACAAATCCAGTAATATAAGTTAACAAAGCTTGGTTACAAAGACGCAAGCACGTTAAAAGGGTTATTATCTTTCAACAAACGGCTGCTTTTTTTACAACTACAATTAAAGCGAAAGTTGTTATCGAGAAAAACGCAAAGTATAATAAATGTAGTAATAAAAAGAATAAATAAAAAAGGGAAAAATTAATTAAGGAAGAGGCAATAAACCAACTAACACCAAAAGTTAAAAAGTAGTAGTTATTGTTAGTTGGAAAGAAAGTTAAAGTTTAAAGGGCTAAACGCTTAAAGTTTTATAGATGGCCAAGTAGCTTGTATACGCCGAATTTACTAGTAAATTAATACTAAAAACTACGTAAGTTACTAAAAACGGTAACTAAATAAGAAGGCACAAGGGTGTACTACTCGGGAGAAGGTATAATTATAATAACTAGTTAGCAATAGCCCTAGCTCCTTCCCAGGCACTATAAGTAATAGCCCCCGCAGGCCCAAGGAACAAGGGTTAAAGGGGGCAAGAATCAGTCTTGCACCTTTACCACACTTAATAGTACCTCTTCCTTAGACCTTCTACTAGCAATCGTACCTAACGAATATATACGTTATTACAAATAAGATATAATATATCTTTTTATATAAAATAATAAGTTTTACTCCATAGGAAATTTTATAGTAACGTTCTAATTTACTTTTATAAGTTTATAGCTAGAAGCCTCTATTTAGTACTATTAGGCGTAGCGTTTAAAAGCTTTTGAGAAGACGGTATAGTTAGATAAGACTAGAGAATACCCTAGTTATAGAAATAGTAGATAGTTAAATTAACTTAGTTAAAAAAGACTATACTTATAAGTTTTTTAACTTTATATTTAAGAGGGAAGTTAATAATTATAGTTTTAATTAAGTTAGAATTTAACTTCAAAGAACGCTAAAATCTAATTTATAATTAATTGTAAAGTAGGTTTTTAAAAGAAAAGTACTTAAGTAATAAAACTATAAAGAAATAATATTTATTTATAAATTAGAAAATAAGAAGACTATACTAATAAAATACTTCTTTTTATTTATACCCTTATAGTTAATTATAAGACACTCTTATTAGTATTTAGAAAAGAAAAGAAAAGTAAGGGAAATTAAGAAGTATATACCCTTCTATAATGTAAGAATAGGCCTAAATATAGAGATATTAAAATCTTTATATATAGCTTATAGGGTTTTATAGAAGAGTCTAATAGCGAAAACGCCTAGTAGAAGAATAGTAGGGGGAAAAGGGGGTGGGAGGAAGGAGGAAAAATCTAGTTATAGCTAAAGCCTTTTTACTCTTATACTCTTATTACTTCTAATTAGAAACCCCTAGGCTTTTTATTCTACATGCTAAAAAAAAAGCCTAGAGATAGGTCGAATTTAGCTATTGTAGGATTTTATCACCCCCTAAACTATAAGCGGAGGGGACTAACTAGTGGAAGGCCCCGGGTAGGGAAGCGAAACTGTAATCTTACTAAACTTTGTCCCACGGCGACATATTACAAATTCTCGGGGTAAATTTGAGCATCGCGATGGCCTATAATAAAATAAGTCTCCGATAATGTATCCGTGCCCGGAGGAATTTAACAGCCGGTTGAGGATGATTGGTAATCAACTTTAGGAAACTCGTGAATAACGTATTGCTTAGAGACCTCTGACATGCCGTGAATTCAACCAAGAGCCGGTTTATATAAATGCTATCTTACCATTCTGATGATTGACAAATTATGTATATATTCCCAAATTTAGATTTTTCCCATTCTTTTTCCTAATGCACAACCTCAGCATTATCTCAGCTAAACTCTTCAATACTTGATCTCCTGAAGTCAATCATGTCCACATCTAACAGAATTGCCGAGCCTTGGTCCCTGAACGGGAAGACCGCCGTCGTGACCGGCGCCTCCAGGGGAATCGGCAAGGCAATCGCCATTCACCTCGCCCGCAAGGGACTCACCAATATCGCCATCACGTACGCTTCGAATCAATCCGCAGCCGACGAGACCATTGAAGCCTGTCGTGCACTAGGCGTCAAGAATACGATTGCGATCAAGGCCGATGCCCTGGACTCGGGAATCTGGCCCAAGGTCATCAAACAATCTCTCGCCGGACTTGGCGTAGAGGCCATCGACATTCTCGTCAACAACGCCATCATGGGCAACCAGGATGCTTATAAGTCGACTGCAGATCTTGCGCCCGATGACTTCTGTTCCATCATGCTTGCCAACGTCTACGCTCCCGTAGCTACAACCGTAGCATTCATGGAACACGCGGCCCCAAAATCCGGCGGTCGCGTCATTAACATCTCGAGCACCGCCTCAAAGACTGCCAACGCAGAGCCAATGATAACATATGGTGCCAGCAAAGCAGCCCTCGACAGCTTCACGAGGTCCTTCGCCCATGTATATGCAGCCGAGAAGGGTATCACCTTTAATAGCGTTATTGTTGGGCATACTGCTACGGAGGCGTTGATCGCAGCGCTTCCCATGATGCCAGCGGGCTATGCAGACAAGGTTTTTGCAGACACGTCGGCTGCTCCGCGGTTCGGAGAGCCCGAGGAAATTGCATATATAGTTGGATTTCTTGCAAGCGAGGAGGGACGATGGGTGAATGGGGCGGCTGTTAGTGCCAACGGCGGATATAGACAGAGCCTTGCGGCTCTTGGGTAATAGATGAAACCACAACAACATCCTTGCACCGACTTCCGTCTAGTTCCAAGTCTCACTGATCATATAAAACAGTTATTCGCAGGAATGAAGACAAGTTATCTAAATGAGCCCTCTGGTAGATGCTTCGTATGATCTTGATTTATTCGCAGCCCTTGTTGATGCCGAGTTTGTCGGTCCGTAATGGTGGCACATCTGCGCTCACGGTAACATCACCGGCAGAGTTACAGGACGGAGCCCTCAAACTGTTGTGTCAATACCGTGGGGTCAACGCCATCAAGTGGGCCTCGGTCAAAATGGACACGACTTCCTAAAGCACCATGTTCATCATGCCCACCCCATTTCTTACACCGTCTCAGGCCTCGCAATTCTTGGCCGGGACGGGAGCGTTCGCCATCTTCCCACCGGGCGCCGAGGCCTGACGAGCTGGGATGCACTCTTTTACCGTCTTGGATCACTCTATGATGGATATTCGAGCACTTATTATCCAAGTGCTCCAGCCGCCCGCGACACCGACGGGGCTGCTGTGAACAGTACCCACAAACAGGTCCTTCATATTGGACTAGTTGGTGAACGAGTGAGACCGAATATGCGAGACAGCCGCTCGGAGGTCTCGGAGTCCATCGAAGTGGATATAGTTATTGGCGCCTACGAGTCCCAGGTCTGGCGGAGTGATGCAGGATACGTGATCTAGCAAGGGCTGGTTCCAGAGACCGAGAGATCTCGTCAACAGCCCTCCGGATGGTCGAGACATCCGTTCTTGTCCACAAAATCAAGCAACAGCACTTCGTCATGTACTTGATCCCCGGCAAAGACGGCTCGCTCAAGCCTGGAGAGCAGTTCCTCAACTTTGCCTAGTACACGAATGAGTCGACAGAGGAGCTGAACGAGATCATGACGGACAATGAAGATAGTCACCACCACCGCTTCTTTGTGCCAAGAGGTCACGTCCGCTGTTCTGTCTGGAAAGCCCAGCTGTTACGCGCAGAGGAGCCGGCGCTACCCGAGCCCTTTAAAGAAATCATCTCTAAGATCGGAGAGCCCTTCATCCAGTTAATTACTGACTACAGCCCATCGCATACTGCGTTCAAGGAAGGCAGGGTTCTACTCATCGGTGACGCGCTGAGTTAGTTTCGCCCGCACACACCCCTTAGGGTTGCACAATCGTCCTCTTATACCACCGCCGTCGAAGAATACATAAGTAGCAAGTAATCGCTGCAAGACTGGGAGGCTCGGGTTCTAAGAGACTGTTATCTTGCTTAGGCAATGAATGTCGGGTGGGGGGACTATTATCAGAAGGGATTATAGAGAGCTTTGCCTACAGCGTTACGATATTGGGCATACAGTGGGTTCCATGCACTACTCTCGTGGTGGAGGGATTAGGAGACATTACTATTCATTTTTTTTTGGGGGGGGTGTCTTGAAATCGGACGTGGATTGAAGCTATGTTGCCGCGATTCTATTGGACTTACTTGTTCATACTGGATATGGTGGTGGAGAACCGGGAGTAGTCCAAAAAGAGTTACCAGGTTTTTCTTATCTATCTATGAGGATAGATGATGTTGTGGAACGAATTGATGGCCAAAATTTGGAGCCGCCCAGTGCCAGTAGCCTCGACATCAAAGGCAGTTAGACCGAGAATGAAGTTTACCTAGGTCATGCAGGCTTGAAGGAGCTTGAGGTTGTTTGAGTAAACATGATCAAGCGTTACCTGTTCGGATGTCTTTCTCAATTTAAGCCAGCTTCAGTGACTTGCACCAGAAAATTATCATCCATCCACACACTGAAAAGCATAGAGTTCCACGGCTTCATCGGGTTGACGACCTGAAAGTCAAAATGGCGGAAGAGCTATCAAGAACTCAATTAGCACCATACAGTCCTGTAAAAGATCTCCTCGGGGATTGTCAAAACAGATTTCTCACCTCAAAGTAGACCTTGCTCAGCTCCATGAAGGCCAGGGGCTTTCCAGCACATCCAAACCGGCCGTGGCCAAAGGCCAGCTCGACCAGCCGCTCCATAGACATGCGGGTTTCCTCGTATGCATCGCTAAAGCGCTCGGGCCGAAACACATCAGCGTCGTGGCCCCAATGCTGAGTTGAGCGCATCATCGGGATCTGGTTCCACCCAATGGCTGTGCCGCCAGGGATGAATTTCCCGTCAATCTCATCCCCCGGGTGAGGGACGACCTTGTAGAGCTTGATGGGCACCGGTGGCCGCATGCGCAGGCCTTCGTATATAATAGCCTAACAAATGATGAGCTTCCGGTCTTGCTCCCTCCATATTGATAGGTCGAGTAAATAAATGCGTCTGGGGCACCAACCTGAAGGTAGGGGATTTCTTTGGCCTCTTCCTGCTTAATTGGGCTTGAAACACGGCCCGAATGAACTGCTTCTATCACGACCTGCTTCAACTTCTGATACACGTGCGGAGTTGTGATGAGATAGAGCATTGTGGCGCGTATGGCAGATGCGGTTGTGTCCGACCCAGCCACCATGGAGAATAAGGCCTCACTCAGGCATTCACCCTGAGAGAGTCCGCTTCGAATAAACGCTCCCTAGTAGACAATCAGCAGGTATCTATGACATTGCAGATGAGATTCTCCCTCACTAGTAAGTCGTTGTCTTCAGGTGCACCTTGCTCGCATCGCTTCTGGATTGTTTCTTCCAGTGCTCTGTTACGAAATGTGAGTCAATTAACTGAAACCATTTGTATCACTGGGGAGATCTCAATTCAAATATTCTCACCCCATTATAACACCGGGACCAATTTTGTCTGTTTTCTTTGGACCAAAGTGGCGAAGAAAAAATCGCGATGTGGCTATAGATCGCAGCCAGGGAATAGCTATAGGAACGCTTAACGTCCTCATACTGTCTCGAATCGCAGCCATGAGGCCATGGACGTCAGAGTGGGTTCTCAAAAACCCCAACTCTCTTCCGAACGAGACCCGGCTGATGACGTCCATGGTGAAAAGGTTGGTGGTATTTGCAAAGTCGACGACTCCCTTTCTGTCCCATCCCGCGGAAACCTCGTCTCGAATATGCTGGATAAGGGCCTCGATTAGATCGTCAACTATCGGCTCCATGGCTAATGTTTCCCGGCCGCTATATGCGCCTGCTAGCTTTGCCTTGATTGCATCGTGGGCTGGCGTGTCGATGGTTGAGAACATCGTGTCGTGATCCGGATGCTTAATGGAACCGGTATAAAAGGCGTCTTTGACATAGGATTTTCGGACACCTGAAATTCTACGCAGAACCTCTGGGTCATCTGTCAGAATCGTGTTCGGGCTAATCCTTATGAGGTGCCCGTGTTTGTTCGCCAAGTCGTTGTAGACCCATGGTTCTTGGCCAGTGGCGATGACCGACATTTCCCACAGTGACGAGATACCTGCCATTAGAGGGCCCGGAACGTGTCGAAGCCGATTCCAGAAGTATATCGTCGAGCCAACATAATAAATCAAGAGAGCAACGGCGAACATCTTCATCCATGCTGCAAATGAAAAGTGAAGTGTATAAGGGTTTGTTTCCGGCATACTAGTGAGCCACAGAACCTAAGGAGTCCTCTGCGAAATCAGTGTTTAGGTCTACGTTAGTATAAGGTTACAGCGCATGAGAACTCCAGCCCAAGCTTTTCATCGTGTTCATGTTTGCTTCTTATATACACTATCACCAGTAAGAGTATGCGCTGACGTGTGCGAGGGCGTCATCCTGTAATTATTGGCACATTAATTGCTGACTGCATATCTGACATTTTCCACGCATGCCATCCTGCCACACCCGCAGATCTCCTCTAATAAGGGGCGGGGTAATCAGAACAGGCAACGCCAGCGCACAGATCGGCTTGAGATATGCAGCGTTCAGGTGCGAGCATTCTACCGCGGATTCCGTGGCGGCACATGCCTGGGTATCGTGGCCATGATGCTCTTCGAAGTAGCACCTCCAGGCTCGACATGAGTTTCCAGGCCGCTGGAGCCGATGGGTGGGCAGGTGGGCAGTCTAGATGACTGGGTGATCACCCCTCAATTACATGCGTATGGTTATAATAGGTCCTACCAAACTGTCATTGACGCCTGCCAAAATACCCAATCACACTCAGCGTTGATTGTACCACGTCGGACAGATGCATTCCATTATTGGCACCCTTTCGCTCTACAGCTAATACCGTGAGATTTTCAGGACTTAGCATCTTAACGAAATCATTGCTTATAACTCGGTGATCATTCATCGGGCCAATGCTGGAATTGGTCAGACGGTGCCAGCGGCTCTACCAAGGTGGAGGCACTGGGAAGCCTGTAAGAAAGAGCGAAATATATAAAAATCAGCTCAATACCTAGGTATCCGCAGCAGTAGACCGAGCTATGTCGAGGCGCATAGCTTCTAGGGCCCCATTACAGGCTTGCCACCGGGTTCTATTCCTTACCAATATCCCTATAATTCTTTCCATAATACTAGCCTTAATACATACTTACCTGAGTAAGCAAGGACATAACTCAAGTTTTACTTAGTAGTATAGGCGCTGTAAGGAAAAACTAAAATCTACTAACTCTACCCCCTACTACATTATATTTTTTTATATATACCACTAATGAAAGGCTTTCTTAGGCGCGATAGAGTGGGTAAGGTATATTTTGTAAGAAATCTTGTTATTCTAAGATATTAAATAGGAAGAAAACCTTTAGTCTGTAGACGCGCGCGCGATCATCGTGTACCTAGGTAGCAAAAGCGAAAGTTAGTAGGGGGGTACTCAGTTTTGTTTCCCCGCAACAGGGGAGCGGCCCTATAATGATGTTTCGAGTGTGAAAGGATAATCAACAGACGTAAACGAGTTTAATATGCGCGTTCTTTTCTACAAGTCGCATCTTAAAATTCTATAGGCAACTTTAAACTCCTATTTAGGCTATCTAGCAGTTGAAATGCGTAGAGAACATGGACTAAAAGGTATATATAGATGTATAGTCTACATATTATTAGCGCTAGAGTATAAACCAAAAGATATAATATTTCTACTAAAACAAGACAAATACACGTAGGAAAAAACCTTATAATATAAAGTGTACTAATGTAGTTGGAATACTTGAATAAAGCGTCTCCCTCTTAAGATATTACAGTTGTAACCTAGGAGGAAGCCTACAGCAAATAGTTTCGCAACCTCAGTTCCGATCCTTCTACGTCAACCGTGATCACCATACGAATATACTTTATAGGTTTTAGAACGCAAGATAGTAAGGCTTTTCAACTTCCATCCAGACTTTATTCACTACTTCTGCCTAACCATATCTCGATACTTTCAGAATCTAGACCAGCGTTAGAAAGAACTTATTTATGCCCAACATCACGGGCCGTAGAATTACATTTGTATAAACTCTCAAGTATATGGGTTACTTCTATTATAACAATAGAATTGCTGCTCTGGGTCTTAAGTGCAAGAAAACCTAGAGATTTATTCATCTAAGCAGCGTTACTAGTTAACTGCTGTCTATGATGGTGATCCATTTGGGCTCGAGGAATCTACGATTTGATGCGTGCAGAATCTAGCTTTAATGTGGTCCACTAGTTGGAAATCTCTTGAGATTGACATAAACTCAGGTTACATGGTTGTTAATAAGATAAGGCGAATAGTAATAGGATCATGTGTGAAATGTCATTTTGTAACTGCGGGGAATTATGCTGAAGAAAATTACCTGGGCCAATATGGGAGGATCAAAAGCGCACGAGACACTGAACAGCAGACATCCGAGGCTCTCAGCGATCCAGTTCAAGTCTAGCGCAGAGCTTAATACATTGTCGCTATACTATAGGAAGGCAGGCAACCGAGGTTTCCAAATACTGGATGGAACTATTCGAGGCGAGACTCACTATATGGCAGGTTATCACATGTATGTGATCCACAGGCCTACCTAGGTAGAATCCAAATCTTATTTTAGAAACAGAACTCCAGGTAGATACCTAGGTAGTCTGGAGCTTCTTTCCGAACCACAACTCAATCCCGCCACTAAGGGAAGGCGTAAATAGAATTTCAAAGCCTATTAAAGATGAGACGGGTCGAGCCAATGCCGAGACGAACCTTCTCACATTGTGATTGATTAAGGTGCCAAAATTTTGTGCTTGCCAGCTGAACATGGTAGTGAGCCTTTCGATTTGACGTGGACGATTGATAGAAGAACGACATGTACTAGCAGCCCTGGAGGGCTGAAGCTGGGTATCGAAGCCCGAATTTCGAGCTAGAGGACCAAGTGAAAAAAATGTGGTCAAGGGTCCCCTCAGCTATTGTACGCCCAATACTAAATGATCATTACGGGACGTGTTCCTTCATCGCAGGCTTGATAGAGGGATAAGGTTATATTTACAACGTCGCTTCCCAGACCAAAACGGCATGTTTTGGTTACAGTTTCTTCTGTTTAAGATCTTCCTGCTAGTGGACAGGACTGAGAAAACTGTCAGAGCCGAGGCAACTGCCGAGGAAATCCAAATTTGTGACAAAGAAATGTAAAAGACGATTTACTTTGCACGCCGGACTGCCGTAGATTTATTTGTTAAGGTTCTTACAGCGCTAACTCAACGGGGACAAGGCGCAGGCTTATGCTTGGCTCATACTTCTTCTCAGGTCCAAGTGAAATCTCCCCACGGCCCCCTGGCCAAAGCTTAGTGCAAGATCGCGGGAACCGCCCCCCCCCCCCCCCGCCCAAACGAGCGATATGGGGCCCACGTTCAACGGTATTATCAACTCAGTAATATAATGAGGGCCTGTTCAGAGATATGCCCATTGAATGGACTCGGCCCCATTTCCGCCTACCGTCTGGAGCACTCTAACCGAACCCCACACACAGCCAAGCCCCAGCCGTTGGTTGGGACACATCACGAAAACACTGGAGCTGGTTCCCTTTCCGGCGGATGCCACTTACAGAGCGACAGAATTTGTGTCGACCAAAATCTGACCTTTAGAATGAATGCTGACCATCTCGCTTGAGCCCCCTCTTTCAGACAACGGCGGCTGATGTAGATCAGCATCGACAATGATCTTTTGGGCCTCAAAGAAAAGAAGAAGAAGAAAAAAATACAGTCCCCCCACCCCACATGCCTGAGTGCCGATCGAGATGCAAAAGAAGGTTATAAGTTGGTACTCAGTCGTATGTTGTGTTGATCCCTATCTGCGCCCATCGTGACCTGTCATCAATTGGCATGTCAGTGTCTTTCTTCACTTGTGTCAGCTGCTGCGTGGAACGACGTCGTGCATAGTTAATCCCTGCGACACGGTCAGTCTCCTGAGGTACACAACCTGGGCAGTAATGAGTGGGTGGTTTCGTTCTTGATCCGTATACAACCCGAAGGCGTACGGTCCCTTCACACAGTGGTAAACGCTTATACATAGACAGAAAAGAAGAGGAAAAAAAAACACAGTGCCAAACACAGTAATGAATGCCCATCCGCAGGGGTGATGGATAACCTCGGCTCTCCCCCGTCGACATTGCGATCCACGTGCGATCCGGCTCCACCCCCTTGTGGGTCTCCTGGGACGCTGCTGCGGTGGCCCTCCTGAACCCATCCATCCATCAGTGGGCTCCGAGACGATTGATGCTGGTGCGGCCCACATTGGGTTGATTGATCGGCTGCATGACCATGACAGTAACATAGGTATCGGGGCAAACTTGCCCACGAGGCCCCCATCCATGTGTCTAGCTGGAATTGGCAGGCAATGAGAGTTGAGAGTCGAGACAAGGTCCTGTTGGGTGACACATGTCACATGCAGGGCGGCCGTGCGACATACATGCTTGCATGTATGTATGTGGCTGACAGATCTCCCACGTGGACTGGCCCAAGGGACAGGTTTGACGTTCTGTGCGACGTACGTGGGAGCCTTTATTATAACGACTGTCGACTGTAGTATTTCATCAACATTCACACGGAAAGGTAAAATAATTGAAGACGCAAAGGCAAATCAGAGAAAATGCGTCCGAATAGGGCTGTCCGGAAGACGATCCGGGCCCGGCCAGATGAGAAATTTGAGGGAGTTGAAATTTCCCAGGGGCGCGTCTCACCGCAGGGCCCCCGGGCCAGGGCCCCCCATGGGAAGTTCCGCAACGGCATTGGCTTTTTTTTTTTTTTTTTTGTGATCTTGATTTTTGATAACCTGCCTAAATAGCGCCAAATCGATGAGTCTCCCTGGCCTGGGCATCTGCGGGCCAACTCGACCCTGCAGGGCGGTGTTGAAGTTCGCTTATCTTCAGTGGCAGATTTGGCGTGTCGTGACAGATGTCACCTCAGTTCAAGCCCGAGTCGAGTCGCGCACACAAAAAAAAAAGTATTGAAAATACAGCCGGGTATTACCTGCAGAAAAAACGAAGCCGCCCATGATAATGATGATGATCTGACGATGATGCGCCTTGCACAATGAAACAACCGCCCCCCCCCCCTCCCGCCTCCCATTTGACTCCCAATAATACAGTATCGGACATGGGTGTAATATGATGAGATGTCCAAGATTTTCCCCCTCACTCCGCCTTCGTAACAGACACCGAGACACTCTCTGTGATGGTGATGTTTTGGAAGTCAGGCCAGGGGCTGTCATCCTTCTTGATCCACCCCATCTCCTCCTCCCTGTCGCCGTTGCACACGACGTACAGCCTCAGCTTGTCGCCGACGTAGTGGGGCTCGACGGCCGTGGGGCTGTACAGGTTCTCCTTGATGACGGACGTGGTGGTGATGATGTCGTCGCCGTCCTTGTCGAGGTCTATCCTCCAGAGCCAGTCGTTGGTGACGCTGGCGGTCCAGGCGGCGCTCGCGTCGGCGGCCATGGCGAGCCCGTCGCAGTGTTCCACCGTGTCGCAGATGACCTGCACGGGGCCCGTGGCCGTGACCTCGGGGCCGTCGATGGAGACGGGGAAGCGGCAGAGCGTGCCGGCGCTGGTGTTTGTGAACCACACGAACCCGACGGCGACGCGCAGCCGGTTGAGGCCAAACGGCGCCCCGTCCACGGCCGCCATGGTCGCGTCCTCCTTGAGCACCGTGTTGGTCCCCGTGGCAATGTCCAGCGCGCAGATGCGGTTGCGGTGCGTGTCGGCTATCAGCAGCGTGTGCTCGCTCGCCGGCATGACACCTATCGAGAAGCCGTAGTCGCTGAGATCGGCTATCTTGCTGATGGTGACATCGGTTTTGGACGAGAATGCGACGCGCCACAGTATGTAGTTTTTGTTGTAGAACTGCATCGCGTCTATGTCTGGTGTCCCGCTGATGACGGCATACTCGTCGTCCCGGCCGAGAAGCGGGCATATCTGGATTAGGCTTGTGGCGCCCTCAAACGTGTGCACCTCCTGCGGCTCGGCTGACCTGTCCTCGGCGTCAAAGGTGTACAGGATTGGCTCGTCCAGCCGCGACACTAATATGAAGCCATTGGGCCGGATTGCAAATCCCTCGAACCAGGCATTCTGCGGGAGCTGGGTGACGAGATGGATCTCCTCTTCAGGCATTTTCGAACCGCTGTCCTGGTCCGGGCTGTAACACGAGGGGATGCTCTAGACCAGCCTGAGGGGGAGAGGGGGGGGGGGGGGGCGCGGGCTGCGATGTGTGGATGCTGCCGTTCAAGTGTCCGGGCTCCCAGCTTGTGCGGATTTTTTTGTTCGCGGGAGGCGGATCACAACCTGGAGTGTGTGCTGGTGAGCGTGCTGGTGAGTGTGCGCCGCGTCCTGGTGAGAAAGATCCCTGGGATTCTGGTCCAACGAGCTGCTATCGTAACGACGGTGAGGGGTCCTCTGTTGAGCTCATTCTAGTCCCGGATGTACAAGAAAAGTTGATGAAAGACGGTCTTCGCGATCTGGCCAGTGATATGAAATGGGGAATAAAACAGCCTGACCGAACCAAAACCTGAGATGAGGTGAAGTGAGGTGAAGTCAAGCGAGGCGGAAGCCAACATGTGCACCAGCGGGGAACAGACCACCGTCCAAGCTGCGATTGCTCGGGCACCAAATGGGAGATTGGACCAGGTAGCAAAGGCGACAAGGCCAACAGGCGAGCGGATCGGGAGGAGGAGGGTGCGAACAGAGCACTCACTGCGGCAGGATTTTCCGAGCTTGTCAGCTGGGAAGCTCTACCCTGTGCCGGGAATCCTTTCCGCCCAGACGCCAACAAGATCCCTTCCCTACCCTTCCCCCCTTTCTGCCCTCTGCATCCCCACCAAAAGGAATTCAAGGTTCCAAGCCATCATCAAACAATGCTAGTCCGAACCAAATCAGCCATGCACTCGACCCCACACCCACTGTACCGGTAGCTTCCGCGACGATGTGGCTCAAGTGCTGCTCTCATGGGCTGTCGCGGCTGTTTGTTGGTCCCGGCGGTGCCCTTTCGTGATTCGTGGCGTGCTTCTTGGCTGCCAGTGATGTTATTGTTGTCTGGACGGAGTAGTGTACTGTATCGTGCACAGTTATCGTCCTTCACCTTCTCCCCGCCCCTCGCTCCCAAAACACAGTGCCCGCCCAACTGGTTGTTCCGCGGGGATCGGCCTGGCCGTACGGCGACTTCTGGCGCGATGTAACCCTGCAAATGTGCCACGTAGTGTACACCTCCGCAGGGGAAATAAACGTTAAATTTGTCAAGTCGCAGGTCGCGGCCCACAAGACCCACAGGACCACGGTACGTAACTTACTCTGGTTAGACGAACCGGAGCTAGGGTGGCTGAAGCTATTCCTGAAAAGTTGACCGATCTGCACATGTACACAGTATCTGTATTGTAAAGCCGTAAGTAAGGTGAAGAAGTACTTGCGAGGCAACCTGCTACTACTGCAGGTTGAGTGGGCTATAAGTTGAAGAATTACCACAGTAACGTTGACTACCCCTGTGGAGGTCCATACTCGTACGAGACTCACAGGAACCTATCCGCGCTGTCGGTATCTGGTCTATACCCTTTGAAGTGAAGTGCCGATGGCAGTCATTAGCCGGAATGTCGGAAAGTGGCGCCCAAGAGGAAACCCATCATCACGGAGTTGCATCTAATAGGATTGGGGAGCTCGTGATGCAGCTGACGAGATCTACACTAAGAGAAGAAGACGATCAGGCGTCAATACTCGCAACCCACGGGCCATGCTTGGGTGGCTATTTCGGGGAGGCTTCTGCGCCAGACTGTTGGCTGGCTGATATTGGCAAGTGTGGCTCGCGCGCATAATGCTCGATATCTTATTGCATGCACGGCTCAGGGGACCCTGCGATCATCTCCCGCCCACAGTCGACATACGTCCGCTATCACTATCAATTGTTCGTTGTGTGAAGCTACCTAGGTACTTTTCTTTGTTTCGCGTTCCCTGGACTGCCATCAATGATCAATGTCTGGCTTTTGCTGCGCATGCATGAATCGCAACCGTTGAACACCACGGCACAATTATGGCGCTTCATGCACGTGCAAAGGCACGGACTGGGTTTTTGGGAGGTTTTTTGTGTTCTTTTGTTTTGGTAGGGCCAGTCTGCCTCCCGGTCCCACAAGGGGCTGGCGAGTGCGGTATGCAACTACAGTGGGTCTGCAAAAAAATCGCCAGACGCGAAAACGCCCATACAAAACCCACTAACCTTTCAGTTTTAAAATAGCTGCATTGAGCTAATTAAAAGTGTTAGATTTATATGTTATGTTTAATTAAGCAAGTTACTTTGAAATAAATATACTATGAGCTTTCTATAACTCTACTATTAATATATAATTTCATAGAAATTCTTAAAAGTTAGCTTTAAATATAACAATAGTTTATCTCTTATTTTACCTACTCAAGCTCACTATTAGCTTATTCCTTATCATTTCCCAAACTTAAGTATTTTAAATCGAGTTTTATAAAATTTATAAATATTGAAGAAATAATAAATACTATTAGGTTTTATATAATAAAGGTACTATTATTTTTATAGTAATTAAATACCTCGTAATTAAGTAATTATAGTAGGCTAAAATAGTGCTTTTTATATATATAAGACGCAACTCGCGTTTTTTTATATCCCTACTATAGGCGAATTCGGACTACTTTAGTAATACTACTATTACTAAGGACTTTTTTAAGGGGGGGTAGGCTAGAGTTCGAGTTTCTACATAGTTATATAATGAATTTAAAACATGTTAGATCTTATAATATAGTCTTAGGAGAGATTTATTAGGTAGTACTTTGAATTAAATCAATTAGTAGTAATATTATAATAAAATCTTAAGTTAACTACTTTACTTATATACTACTCCCTTTCTATATATAATATTATATTTTTAATCTTTACTATTTTAGTTCTCGTACCTAAAGTAACTAAATTACTAAGTAAATCTAATAAAACGTATTTAATGAAAGATAGTATAATATATAATCTCAATAATATTATTTACGAGAATTAGTATTATAAAAAATCTATACTTAATATAAAAAGACTTTTATTTAATATGAAAGTATTATAAATATAATAAGTTACTTATTATAATTAAATACTTATAACAAATAAATTATAGTAGTATTCTAGCGTAAAAGGAAACCCTATTACGAATACGCTATATAAGTAGTTATAATACTACGTGGATTTTAAAGTCTTATCTACACGAACTCTTCTTTTACTTTATACTATTTATAAATTCTTTAATAAGGGTATTCTAATCTATTTTTTAGCTCTAGGATACTATTTAACTTACTTTTCTACTCTTTGCTTCTTTAGCGTTAGACGTGCTTTTAGCGGTATCTATTAGAGTAACAACCTAACATTATTAAGTTCTCATTTTCAGTAGTTTATTATTAAATACTATTAAATTATATATTTCTAAAAATGAAGACAATTAAGTTTAAGTCTATATATTATGGTAAATACTAATTAAGTACGTATAACCCATTAATAAAGATGTTACATGAAAGTATAATTTAAGAGAAATGTAAATATTCTAACCGCTTAAGATTAATTAAATTAACTAAAAGATAATAATAATTTTATATTTTGCTAGTTACTTTATACGAAGTCATTTCTTATTACTAATATAATTAATTTTATAAAGCTTAAAAATTAAAGGTATCCATTTTTTAAATTAATATAATTACATAATTACTCAGTTATATATTTATTATAAATTTACATATTTATATACTTATATATCTATAGAATAGATCTATAATTAATACTCTAGTATTAGATAATATTAGTTCCTTTAGGTTTAACTTATAAAATTAAACTTCTAAAGAGAAATGTACTAATTATAACTATATAAATAGTATTTTAAATATTACGTTTAATATAACGTCAAACACCAACGAGTCGCCCACCCTAACGAGTCACCCACTTTTACGCTAACTACTCCAATCTATCTTTCTTACGCGTTTTTTCGCCCACCTTCTTAAAATAACTAAAATAAAAGAAGCTAATATTAAACTTACCCTCTAAGCTATCTAAAATAATCTAAAACTTAGTACTTAATATATATCTAAGATCTATTAAGTCCTTTATACTACTTTATATAATAAATTAGCTAGCTAAACTATATAATAAGATACCTATCTTAATAAGAAAAGATTAATAAAAATAGAAGAGGAGGTTATTACTTAATATATACTT